>JAJJMC010009453.1:8500731-8534334 GCA_023531435.1 Papaver californicum
ACAAGTCTGAGTAACGAATCTTTATTTACCACTTTAAAATTACATCAGGTTGATCTTACGGGAGGGAAACAAAGAAAGTTGAAGGAATTATGTGTGTTGAATTATGTGTAGAGTTGCAGAACTATTTGAGAGAAATCATAGAACTTATGAGAATTGTAAGTTTGTTGTGATTTTGAAATAGGGTAAGGAGCCTATTTTAATAGTTTGGGAACACACTTATCTTCCTTTTAAAGTAGTAGAAGTAGTGAAGATATGGAGTAGTGGAAGTCATGGGGATAATGGTGTAACCGCCCATTATCCCTGAGAGTTTTTGGAAAACCACGATTTCATTATCTCATCAACTGCTCAAGCTTTACCACTACTTTGTAACTTCCAGATCATGGGGTGTTACCACGCCACCTGTTGCTATAACCGCCAGACCAAAACCCCATGAATAATCCCCCATGTAACATGATTTGATTTCTCATAGGAATTGGTGGATTAATGGACTCAGGATTGTGCTAGCACTAGCCATGATATTGCTAGTAAGGCCTAGCGCCGCAAAAGAGGGGAAGTGCTAGCGAGGAAGGAATGCTAGCCAGCGCTGGAGCTAGCACAGTGCTAGCTCTAGCGACGCTATGGCATGTTAGGCGCATGCTTTGTTATCTTTTCTGCCTTTTGGCTTTTTTTGGCTTTTTTTCTGGCCTTTTCGCACATGTATGTGCTACTTATTGACATTGAAAGTGTGACTAGGGTTTGCCAAGGCTAGCACTTGCTAGTGCCATTATTATTGGCTATGCACCACTAGCTTTGATATTTATTAATATTGTGGCCATATTTATGGCTTGTTTAGAGTTTCTCAATTGTATGAGATTTAATTGTTAGCATTTATGCTTAATTTTTTGTAGTGCATACAGAACATACTCAAGAGATTCAGCCGTAGAAGTTTGCAACTTGAGATAATGCTTGATGCAACTCTGCAATTAGATGGTATGATGCATTTAGTAACACATTTATTCGAGAATAATATAAAATCTCAGAATGACCATTGTGCCCTTTTCGCTCGGGTAAAATAACTATTTTGCCCCTGATCCAGAACTTTATGAGTATGACTTTTCATCTCTAATTATAAAATAACCATTTTGCCCCTGATATGTAAAATTACTATTTTACCCCTGGTTTGAAAAACTGCCTAAATTGACTGTTTTACCCTTTATCAAAAACCCACCATCAATATTAAGTCCCTTGCTTAGCGCAGAACGAGTAATGTTGCGTGGTAAGCACTAGATGGTGGTCTGCCAAACGAAGTAAAATATGACTTTTTATTGTTTGATGGTTAGATATCACTAGAAGAGTATCAGTTGACTAAGCAAGTTTGATCTTTCTCCGATTGTACTCTTAGGTATACAGAGCATTCTCCTTCTACAGTAACAACAACAGGAAGGTATTTGGAACCTTAGTTGGTTGTAGAGAGTATTGGGGCAATGCTGCCATCAGAACAGTAAGATGAGTGTGGAGGCAGTGATTCTACCGTCAGACACAAAGATAAGTGTTACCCGTGAACACTAAGATGAGTGTTGAGACATTGATGCTATCAGAACACTAAGATGACTGTGGAGGCAGTGATTCTTCCGTCAGACACAAATATGAGTATTAGTCGTGAACACTAAGATGAGTGTTGGGACATTGCTGCCGTCAGAACACTAAGATGAGTTTGGAGGCAGTGATTCTGCTGTCAGACACAAAGATGAGTGTTAGCTGTGAACACTAAGATGAGTGTGGAGGCAGTGGTTATGTCGTTAGATACAAAGATGAGTGTTAACCGTGATCACTAAGATAAGTGTTGAGGTATTGCTGCCGTCAGAACACTAAGATGAGTGTGGAAGCAGTGATTCTGTCGTCAGACACAAAGATGAGTGTTAGCCGTGAACACTAAGATGAGTGTTGAGATATTGCTGCCGTCAGAATACTAAGATGAGTGTGGAGGCAGTGATTCTGCCGTCATACACAAAGATGAGTGTTATATGTGAACACTAAGTGGTTAGAACTTGAGCATATTCAAAGAATTCGACCCATGGAAGTTCTGCGACTTGTAGCGAGTTCGTTCATGACATGAGGTGATTAACTTTTTATGCAGTGCATACAGAACATTTTCAAGATAAGCTTGTAACTTGAGGTAATGCTTTATGTGATTATGCAATTAGATGGTATGCATTTAATTAGTGTTTTGTTCATAAACGGCGTCGCCTCTGTTCCGAATATTCGTAATTTTGTATAATCAGTGTATTCTGATTAATAGAAATATTTTTCATGATTGCCTATAAAATAATCAAGGGTTTAGCTGAGTAAAGCCCTGCAATTACTAAGGCCCATATATGCAAAAGAGCTTCAAGGATAATTTATCCAGGAGCTGAATATCTCTTCTCAATTTTCTTACAGAATGTAGGACAAGGGTAATATTCATAATTTTTATACTTGATCAAGAATTTATGTATATTTATTTCATGCTTCCGCATCTATGCAAAAGCGATAAAAGAGCATCAAGGCTAATTTATCCAGAAGTTGAATATCATTTCTCACTTCTCTTGCGGAATGTAAGATAGGAGTAACATTCATAATTCTGATGTTTGTCAAAATTTTATATGTATTTATTTCAAGCTTCTGCAGCTAGGAAAAATAAATAAATCAATGAGCTTAGTTTTCGGATTTTACCAGGAATTTTAATTTGATGACGCTCCGATGATGTAATAGTGCCTGTAGGATGATAGAGCGTCGTCTAGAGAGCATAAACTAGTGAAGCGTGGCTGATTTGTATGATGGAGAGACAAAATTGACCCATGTGAAATCATACTGCCATGGAATATCCCTCGTCTAGTAGAATATCCTTTGTTTTGTGGATGAGACTACCGCTGGAGGTGTTGACATCGTGAGTACGTTGGCATCTTGAGATCTCCAACAAGATGCGACGTAAATGGGGACCTCATTAGAAGTTAGGACTTCATGTCAAGTAATCCCTTGTGATAGGCTTCATGGATGAAAACCTCATAACAAATGGTGAGAGCCTCATTGTTTGGCGTTTCTTATACATTTCAGAACACTCACTAGTACAAATTTGGCCTTATGTGACAGTTAAAAACTGTCACCAAAATACTTATGTGACAGTTTTAAAAAATTATTGCACTGTCATTAAAGGCTCTGTTACGAAAGGGTTTATAAGAAACTGTCACAGAATCATAACTATTAGTATCAGTTTTTTCATAAACCTGTCATTGTTGACAATATATAATAACATTTTCTAAATAAAACTGTCATGGATAACTTAATTTGTTTTACTTAGGTGATAGTTTCTCCATAAAAACTATCATGGATAACTTAATTTCTTTTACTAAGATGACAGTTTCTCCATAAAAACTGTCATGGTTAACTTAATTTCTTTTACTAAGGTGACAGTTTCTCCATAAAAACTGTCATGGATAACTTAATTTCTTTTACTAAGGTAACAGTTTCTACATAAAAACTATCATTAAAAACTTAACTTCTTAGACTAAAACTGTCATAGAAGAGTCAACTTTGTAGAAGGCTAATTTGTAGCAAACTAGTTACTGACACTGCTCAATAAAATTATAGAAAGAAAATTTAGCTTTTAATAAAATTGTCATTAGATTACTCAATAAACTGTTTAACTGATGGCTAGTACGGAAACTAGAAGTGAATGTACTACATAATTCAAAAGACTTGATATGAAAGTAGTCTTATATAGTACTAACTAAAATAAATTAACAATGAAGTGTTGATTGAAACCGCATCCATTTTCTGAAGTACTGATCGAAATATACTCATGCCAATTCATGTCCCTAAGTAACAGAACAAGTTTAGCGTAGGATGGTTGAGAACATCAAGGCTGACATCCTTGTCAAATGCAGTAACCATTACCTGCATCACAAACCATAAATACTTAGAATCCTCCATATTGAACTTGAATCATTGCCAAAAGTAAGAACAAGATTAACTATTGCTATGAGAACCAAATTCAGTTTCCCTCTTTGGCACACACGAAGAGACTTACAACGATGCATCTAATCAAGAAACAAGTGCAACATATCCCTGTTACAAACCCAACCTGCCAAGAAGATGAGTTAAAAATGCGAATGTGTGTTATCCTGGCAAAGAACGAGTTATACAGTGTGGAATCTGGCATTTTTATAAACATAAAACATAAAATAATTCCACAATATGAACCATGCACATTTGCATAAATATCCATTTGGAAGACATGAATCCTGATAGTTCAAGGGTTCTTGTACTCGGTACAGAGTGTAAATGTATTTAAAATAAACTATATCCCCTCGCAATCACCTACAAAAATGACACAAATAATTTTTCTTTTTTTAGGTTCATTCAAGCATAACAGGTACAAGGACAATAAAGACTTCTGAGTAAGTACCTTATTCAATTTGTTTTGAAGACCTTTAGATTCGATTGGGAAGCGCATCAGCAAGTAAAATAGCCTAAAACAAGAATACAGATTGGCAAATGTTACCCCGACAAAGCAATCTAAAAATTCATGAAGTAGATATTTGTCATTAAGATTAGTGGATACCTGCCACCATATACCAAGAATCCCAGAGCAGCAAAGAAAGAAATAGTTGCACATAGTACACTGTTGTCAGCCCTAGAGCACACCTAAAACACTTCAGTTTTTCTAAAAATGATTATTATACTGCTCACTCAACACTCCTACACAAGCATTTAACTAAATAGAATTTGCACCATGTTCTCGGGGAAAAAGTGCTGAAGATACGTAAAACTTTCAGCAAGAAGTCTCAATCAGAATCTTAAAAAACAATCACCTGATAAAAATAGCTTAGCAATTTCCACGGAGACGGGACTTTGAGATAGTTTTACAGCAAACCAAATGCATATCTATCACCACAAAACAAAATAAAAGTTAGAACAGTACTCCCTGCTTAGACAAGAAACACGAGACAAACTTTTAGTTACCAACCAGCTTTCCATTGTGAATACAAATTTACAAAATACAAAAAGAAAAAAAGAGAGAAGAGTTTTTCACATCACCTGTATAAAGTATACAATTCCATTGATCGTCAAGTAAGAAGGCCTCAATTTATTTATAGGAAGGCTCCTTGCCTGAGTAGAAATGTGGAAAGAACTAAAATATGGAACTAAATCCTCCATCAGAAGGAATAGTTAAATGTACTTTAATGAACTAAATATCTGATCATATATCTCTGCCGAAAATAAAACAAGCAGTGTATACGTCGAAAAAAAAAAACCTAGGCAGATCCAATAGTGCCATTTCCAGGACCTGCATGATAATGGTTGTTTCAGACATATACATTAAAAAGATAAGAGAAATGATAGCTACACTTTACTAATGTTTGGTAGCTAAAGTGAGGATTGGCTGAGGATTCATATCAGGACTTCTACTGGGTCTGCTTTCAGGAATATCGTCTTTGCAGATATATTCTTGCTCGGAACTCGTGAAGTAAGGTTCTGGGCCTGAACTTGAGGTCACTTCATCGTTACTGGTTGTACTCTTCTGAAGATCCAGAATTGCCTCAAATGTTTCAACATAGTATGCTACAGATCCATAATTATATTCTTAGTTTTCAGTTGAGTGATCAGATGACCTGGCCGAGTGAAGATATGAAGGAAATGAGGAACCATATGGTGGACGAGAATTAGAACTTGCAGGGCAGGAGAGTCTTTCTTTTGGACTTATCAAGTCCGATAAACTGGAGTTGTTCTGTTCCTTCAACTTAATTATTGTCTGACACGTTTCTGCAAATGTCATATCAAGAATGACATACTTCATAATGCACAAACCATTTTTCACATCCCAATTCTACTGCTAGGGTTTCAAGTGGCAACTAACAACTAAATAGTACTCTCACTCACAAGGTTGAAGCTCGATATGGTTTTTTCCACAACATATACCCCATTGAGTTTCTAAACTCTCACTAACAGTACTACTGTTTAGTTCGTAGACTGAGATCTCTGTCGGCAAGGGCACGAAGTTATTCTTGCTGCCAAAAAGGTGTGCACCTAAGCCGGGACTGTACCTAACTAGCCAAAGACTACAGCTGCTCAGAATTCACTACAACAAATGTAATTATGTACTTCTCGTATAACTAACAAACATATTACCCCATAACAGAACGTCTAAGTAACCTATGAGAACATCCAAATCAAAATCCCAAAAGGCGTTCTTGACCTCAATTATTAATCTCTTCTCCTCGACATAAAGTTATGCATCCATAAATCAAGTTTTGCACTACTATTAGCCATTTTGCATATGCATTTTCTTTCAACAATGATACGCCCAAATGAAAAATTCAAACTTACCTACAATTCCACGGGGGACAAGTAAATAACCCACGTTAGTATCAACATCAGGTTTTTGCTTAGTATTCGACTTAGCAGAAGCTGGTGTATTACTCCCAGGCTTCAAAGCCCCCTTAGGTCCATATTTCTCCTGAAAAAACACAAAACCCAAAATCCAAATTCCAATCAAATCATCACAAACACCATCAAACTAGTTAAAATCAACCGATTTGGTGTTAAAAACAAACCATTTCAGAAATGCATTGAGTATGAGCTTGAACAATATCTTTATTAAGTGTTACTCCACAATCAATACACGATAAATGCATAAAAACAATGAATTAACAAACAAAACTTCAATTAGTAATCAAAGCACAAATTGGGGGGTGTTCATAAACATAATTCGGGTTTAGGAAACAAAGAAGAAAAAAGCACAGACCTTGTAAGCAGAAATATCAAGTGAAGTGAGGTGTGTTGAGGACTATAGTGATCTGTGAGGCCATATTCCGAAATGTTTGGTTCGACATGTGTAAAGTGACCTGGCAATGATCTCGTCGAAACAATTTCTTGCAATATATCGACAAAATCTTCCATGACTTTTCTGGATTTGTTGAGTGATGAAAGGGGAAGATACTCCACCTGCAAAAGAAGCAATTAGCTAAGTTTTTATTATAAAAGCACCTTTTCGATGGCAAAAGTAATCTTTTCTCCAGCGAAGCTAATTGTGTTCATTTTTAACTGTCGATAATAACTAGCTAAAAATTAGAATCCATTGCGGGGAAAAACTAGTATTTCAACTGATTTTTCAATCGAATTCTCACGGCTGACAGTCAGCGGCCGTATTATTCATACTGAAAGCCTACATTATAACATGATCTCAAATGAAGTATGAATGAGAGTATAAGTTACCTCCATAGCAATTCCCCTCAGATTTTCCTCATGAGCAGTAAGTGCAGCTTTTCCAACTCTTAATTAGAAATCCCCGAGCTGATATTGAAACCCCAGTAAGAAGAAGTATGGTGCAACAAACGATTAACAAAACTGAAAAACTTTCAGATTTGGCTTTTGAATGCAAAACATGAAAAAAGTCAAAACCAAACCTACAAACTGAAGATGAACTAAATAAGAATATTTAGAATGTTAGCCATGAAAACTAAATAAGAAGAACACAATTAACAGAAGTATGTACCTGAGATATCACGCGATGAATACATTTGACCGCACTAATTTCATAGAACACCGACTAGAGAAAGTGTGAAGTATGATATATTGGCCATAAATCAATCCCAAGTAGAATAGTTAGCTGTAAAGACTTTACCTGTAAAAGTTCATTTTCTTGAGAGGCCTTCCACTGGCGAAATTGCTATGCCTCTTGTTTAATCCTGTGTTGAAGTTGGACCTGTAAATTTATAAACCATTAACAATACATAAATTTATAAACCATTAACAATACATAAATTTATAAAATCCAGCATAGCAATCGGGATAACCGAAGCGATAGTATTTTTCATGTTAAATAGACAAAGTGAGACAAAACAAGAAACCTTTTTCCCAGAAAAAACCAAAATACAGAAGGGAAAACATATTCATCATTACATCAACATCCAACCTGCAATCTACAGAACCGACCAAAAATTCAAGTGCAAAACTAGAACCTAATAAGTTAACATCTTTATCTCTCTTATTCCCGTTTGCAAGCTTCCTGGGTGATATAGAAAGTTGGTTAAAAGACAAAGATTTTTTTAACTAACAGATTTCAGAAATATTTAATTTCACTTAGGACCATGAGAAGAACACACTAACGACAAAAGATGACTACCATGTTGCACAACTGTTTGGGATGGCATAATGTTATGTCCACTCTTCCAGTCAGAACGACGTGCTTCCACTGTCATCTACAATAGATCAAATAGGTTAGGAAAAAAGAAAACAATTCGTATAATTTTTTTTACAAGTACAGCTATGTTTAAATGCATGTGTCTCTTACAGTCTGGGATGCAACAGTGTGTTTTCCATAACCTAGTAATATCATCAGTTCTTGAATTTCTATTCAGGACCACATGTGCATACAAATAAAAGAGAAATACTACCTTTCCAGTTCTGTTAGGAACGTTACATCACCATGAACCGTCTGTAAACTGAGTCAGATTACAACTTAATTGTATTCCAGATGCTTAACCTTTGAAAAATCTAAACCATAAGAAACCAGACCTTGGTATAGAAGGCTAAATACTAAATGAATCCAATCATGCCCTGCAAGATTCGAGAATACCCCATAATTAAATGTCACTACAACTTCATTTCAAAATTATAACCTTATAAAAAATGGAGATATAACTCACAGAAATCCCCTATCGTTCTTCAGTATTTACTGATGAAAGCCTTGACAGTAACATGTAAGTCTCAAGTGATGGTTAATATTTTTATTTATACTGCAAATGTAACACACAAAAAAGCATATAAAAGAAAACTGGAGTCACTTGTAAAGATTCGTCAAATCCATCTTTATACCAACCTGATAAGAAACTCAAGCGTCAGTGATTAACATTCGACGATGGGTATTTAGTGTTTACTAGGAAATCAAAAATCACCAGCCGATTTTTGATGCAGAGACGCGATTTTACACAATCAGTTAACACTATCTCGGTTAGAAGAGGGTAAATCACACCAAAGTAGTTCCTCGTTTTGTCATAGCTCCACGAATAAAAGTCTATCCAATCATAAAGTAACAACATTGGGCACTATAATCAAATTAGCCTAGTGTAACCACAACGAAGGAGAAGCAAAAGACATAGTGTTGTAGAGGAGCTTACCTCCAAACTAAGTTGCACATTGTCTAATTTCCCAGTCACGACACGTCTTTCCTACAGAAAAAAATCAGATTAAAAAGAATAAGATGGCTTCTCTAAACATAATTAGACCTAACTCGATATAAATGAAACAACTTTCGAGCGTTTCAGAAACTATACAAAATGTTCAAATGATGGTACTGAAAGAAACTATGCATATATATCCACAAATTGACCAATCCCTTAGTAGATAAAGTTTTATAATACTTGGCTCCAGTAGAACAACAACATAATCTCTTAAAGACCAGACTCCATAAAGCAGACCTATGTAGTCTCTGCAAAATCTGTTGGGAAAAAAATAACAGAAAAAGAATCAAACCCTGGTAACATCCATGAATAAATATAATGTTAGTCTATCAGATTCTGCTGAATTAGGTGAAGTTAAATTAACCAGAGAAAATGCACAAACATAAATAGCTAAAATTGATTTTTTGCCTGAACTTGAGTGTGTTCTTGAGGAAACCAGTGATAAGATCCTTGTTGGTATGCATCTTTATCCCATTCCAGATGTTGTATGAGACCATGATAGTTGAAACACCCTTGTAGACTGAATTACGGTAAGCGGGCATGTGAATATCGAACAATCCTTTTCTACTAATTACGGTGTTATTTTCGTTGATTCCCTTAGTGGTGCCACCATCACCAACAAAGTGCTTAGCACAAGCTGCCACATTGTTCCTGCAATACATAAGAAAATGTTTTTGTGAGAAATGATTGAGGCCACTGAAGAAAAAGTACATATATTTAGAGAAAGTTGTTGTGCTCTTACTTCCCCGCAACGTAAGGAACGCCTTTTGCATATTTCTTAGGGATCTCTCCTTGTAAACCAGATATGATGTCTGTCATTAGCTGCACAATTTTGGGATCTTCATTATAGCTCTACGTAACACCGACACAATCTTGGGTCTCTACAAACCTGCACGGCTCAAAATGGAAGTTCAGTGGACAGGGGAAACCTCTGAACTCTATAGCATAGCTGAAAATTGATACAACTGTTGCGAGTGAGCACCCTTTTGGAACCCATTTACCATATTTACCCAATCTTTAGCAGTGGCTTGAGGAGCTGGCACACTTCCTCCTCCATTCAATACACTCCCTAATGAACATAATAGTGCATTACTGTTAGAACCTGCGTTCTTATAACACTATGAATGAAAGATTCTGGTTTAAGAGCTTTACCAATAAACCAATTCTTGATTGCAGATGCAACACCTCGTTCGATCTGCGTCATTTGTCCGATCTTCTCCTCCAATGTCATTCTCTTCCTCAAATCTCTGACTCGAGCACCTGTTGGTTGTTTATGATCTCTGTACCTTATGTATTTGTCTGTCGCTGTAATGGAAGTGAAGCAACTGATCAACAGCAGAAGACCCGTTACCAGGATCGTATTCTTTGCCATCATTGCGAGAGATAATTCTGCCAGTCCTGAGTTGATTAGTAACAAACACAAAAACTTGGATCTAGAAATGCTAAGGTTATGAAAGTTAGAAAGGAACAACTTACAGTGAGTAAATGAAGTATAGTATGATGAAACAAAATCTGCCAAACTGCAATTCTTAGATCTTTCATTCATACCACTGCTTCTATAATCGCCATTCATAATCACTAATTCTGTAATGAATAATCAGATTTTAACTAATTTATGAAAAAATTATAAAACCCCATGAAATTAAACTCAAAACTTACTTGAATCACAACAACTTTAGATTGTTATCATCAGGAGAAGGATCTGCATATGATGAAACAACACCATTTTCAGTGATTTGTGGTGATAAAGAAGGTGAAGAAGTAACAAAATTAAACTATTATAGAAGATGAATAGAGTACCACAATTGTAAACGAATTAAAGCAAAAGAAAAACCCTAGATTTTTCTTAAGAGAAAGGTTAGGTTTTTGATTTAATGGAAACGGAGAGATGGGTAATAGTATAGAAAAATTATGGTTTTCCAAACAAAAAGATAGGGGAAGGTGTATATAGAGCCACTTCCAGAAGTTAGAAAACGAACTAACTATCACTTTACAAACCACTGCTACAGCAGCAGTTTTTGATTAAAACTGTTACTAAAATGAAAATGAATTTAAACTTGACAGAAACTGTCATATATAGCTATATACTTCTATAACAGTTCTTATAAAAACTGTTGCTATTGCTTAAGAATCGTAACAGTTTATAACTGTTATTGTACATCAATATACACTAACAGTTTTCTACAAAAACTGTCATGGTATAATTATTAAGTAACAGTTAGTAAACTGTCACAGTTTTATACCATTATTAGTGTGAGTTTTTATAAGAAACTGTCGCGTATATCTCGTAGCTTATTCTTTTATGACAGGTATTTCTTGAACTGTCATGATTAAGAATTTCGAACTGTCACGGAAGCCCAAATTTGTACTAGTGACTTCTGACTCGTTAATAAGCACTTAATTCATACATTTTTATCGTTTAATTTATATTTGCTAGTGCTTACTTTTTGTGTTAATATTATCTTTTTATGTTTTTATAAGTGATATGCATAAAATCCAAAGTATGGACAGAACATGGCTAAATGGGAATGTATGATCTCGTATGGTCTTAGACTGACCTAGTCTTGGATGGATAAAATGACTTGGCTGTGAGAAACCCACACAAGAGGACCTGACAGAAAAGATAGGAAGTTGGATATGGCATTAAAAGTGAGGCAGGTGGAATTGACGTGAGCAAACAATGAAAGGATAAAGGGACAAGCTCTGTTGGTGTTCTGGCACTGAAAAGAAATTTAAGATAAAAGATTGGGTTGTTCGATGTTGTTTGGAGTAGGCTATTGACCGAGTAAGAGAAGTGGCAGACAAAGGGCGTACAAAAGGGGGAGTGTGGTTCTTTTGTGAGAAAGAATTGACGTGGCTATTGAGAAGGTAGGCTGTAGGTAGAGAAATTTGGAAGAGGTACATGGGAGAGAGGAGAACACATGTAGTGGGAGGTATAAAGGTGAAAGCGAGTGGAGTAGAGTAGGGGGCTCTTTCTTTTAGGTTTTCTTGTTAAGGTTTGGTTGGAGGGAGAGAGTAGGTGTTACAGGGGGGTTGGCGAAAAGTGATTGGTGAATAGGAGGCTAGATAAGGTACAGGAGGGAGAGACGTCAGAGGGAGGAAGCGGTTGGAGACCTAGGGGAGTACAACTATGAACTTTTTCTTTTGAGTTTCTGTTTTGGGATTGGAGACGAGGCGAGTAGGATAGAGACAAGGGACAAGAAGCGTAAGAGGAGAGAGGCAGGCGTACATAGGGAGGTGACAGTAGGTGGATAGAACCTATGGGATTGATTAGAAGGTAGGTGGAAGAGTAGGTTGTTGGGTTTTTGTACAGGCGACAGAAGAGAGACAGGCGTCAGTAGAGAGAAGCTAGGCGAATTTCTTTTGGTTCTGTTCTTCTGGATTGGAAGCTGTACAGGAGAAGAAAGGATAACGCAGGCTTTTGGGTTTAATTCTTTCTCTCTATTCCTGTTAATTATTTTTGTGGATTTTAAGAAATTCATCCCTATGTCTTGCTAATTAATTTGTAGCTAGGTTTTAATGTTGAAACCACTTAAAGTTTTAGATCAATTAAATCGAATTATTTGATACAGACTATTATGATTTGAATAGACTAATTCCATGATTTTGATTTATTGATTTAATGAAAAATTAGTTGTTTCTTCACCGGTTCTGTACAATACAGTAACCAATGCGCAGAATTAATAGGATAGCAAATGTATTTCTCAACTTATTTGATATGTCATGTTTGGGTTAAATCCTTAGATGGGGCATGCTTAGAATAACCATGTATTATTTGTGAACCTATAATTAGTTTCGTATAATTTTCTCGCTAAAGCAATTAGATGGTGTATGCATGAGACTTAGAGCTTTTGATGCGCCATGCTTAGGGCGTCCCAGTGACATTTGCGACTCTAATACATATAATAGGTGATGTCGATAGAACGAATAATGGATGAATATTCAGGAGTTATGTTTCACTTCAGTAATTAAATAGAAATAGTGGTGGATACTGAAAACCCTGGTTACTGTTTCTCCCATTTGATTAATTTTATTAGTTTAGTTTATTTTTCTTGTTTTAACTTTATTCCGAAAAATCCAAAAATATTATTTATGATTAGTTTATTAAGAATATTGATTGCAGTATTTTTCCGCTCCCTGTGGGTTCGACCCGCACTTGCCGTTGTCTGCATTGTAGACACCGTACAATTGTGGTTTATTTATATAGGGTATTCTAAAATCCTATCACTCGTGTGTGATGTCAATTCATCACAACCATATTTCTAGAGAAGATGAATTCCTGACAGCAGCTTATAAACCCATATGCCAGATGTTGAGAGGAGAAGCTTGAATCTGAAATGGTCGGGCCTTTTGAATGTTCATTGTGTACTGGAGATTGTCGTAACTTCCTTGTAATCGTGATAGTTGAGATAAGTATCATAACCACAAATATTGTTTTTTAGAGCTTGCTTAGAGCATGAGGGGGATTGATGGCGTCACCTTGAGAATTCTGAATTCAGTGTGTCTTCCATAGTAGACCAGTGTGGTTGAAATCAGCAGCAGCAACAACAGAGACGAAGTCCCCATGCCATGGGAGTGATCAGATTGGGAAATGAAGCTTACGAGCTGTGGATGTACTGACGTAAAGATGATTTCGTCAAGATGATGCGAGTGAGGGGTCTTGTTGATACCACTGTTGTTGATTACATATTTTGGTCGAAAAAGATGACTGCGTTAAATCTCTGAAAGTGAAAAAGTCTTCAGTCCCCAGGTGTAGCTACTTTGGTCTGTTGCTCGACGATGGATAATTTAATAGTATCATCATGAATTCATGCCTCTATGGTCTGGTCAGGCAAGGGAATCCAGGGAGGTTGATATCTCTTTTTGTTGTTGTTGTCTTTGTGCGTCCTGCCATCATTGTGAGAGCTTGAATCGAAGTTGGAACCCTTCGTTGGTGTCTGGGATGTTGATTCGCAACTGGGACATTTTTGTGAGCATTGGCTGAATGAAATTGTGTTTTATCCTGACCCTTTGGCTCATAAGATTGTTTTAACCTTCTGGATGTGATAATGGTATGCTTATATAGGCGGAGTCTTCTGAAGACATCGAGGGTGAAGAGGATGAGATGAAAGGTATCTTGTTGCCGACGTGTTGCTGCATGTGTCTTCAAAAACTATATTCCAAGAGGCGTCTCTTGAGCCATCTTCTGAATCCTTGATTGCTATTAGATGTGTTGCGGTGAGCAGTCCCCTGTCACACTTCTCTTTGATTTCTGAAATTATATTTTCTGGACTAGGCTTGGGATGCGTCTCATCCTCGTCAGGGGTTGCAGGTGCCTATCAGATCTGACGACATAGTTGGGAGAGGTGAAGATACCTTTGCGGCATGTCTTTGGAGAGTAAAGGGCCTTGTCAAGATTGTGACTCTATGATTGACCATCTTTTATAGGATAGAGAGGTTCTTGACGTCGTAGAGATCTTGTAAAAATCTTCAATTCCCCAAGTGTGCTTCTTGTGATCTTTCGAATGTAGTTTGTTTAGGTAGGTGATAAAAATGGTGTCGTTGCGTAGGATGCCAATGCGATGAAAACTTCACCAATTGAGTATTTCAATGCTGGAGTGGACTTTGAATTTGAGTTTAATAGGACTCGGCTCTTGGAGGAAGCCGAGACGGCTAAACTTGTTGTCGGGATGACTTTATCGTCATATGGGAACCATTCAGGAGACTTGAAGAAAATAGGTGCATATTCAGATTAGAAGTGATCACTAAGGCTAGAGATGATGTTGAAAGATTATCCTGAGAGTTGAGGCTTGCCACTGAAGCCCTTGCATAGGTGGAGAGAGTTGATCGTGCTAAACCAGTTTTTAGAGACTTTTCTAAATAGTAGGTTTTGAGAGTTTTTATGTGTTTCTGAGATACCTGATTTCTCTGTGGTTTTATTTTGGGATTTTGAGTAGGTGAATTTTGAATGGTTGCAAAGGATTTTCTAGTGAGAGAAATTATATTTTGTTTAATAAACTGAAATCCTAAGTATGAATGCAAGATATTGTAAACATTTTGGAGGATTTACAAATATTGCGTAAAAGCAGGCAAATATTGTTAGGGGTGGTAAAGTGCTTAAGCCTTCACAACTTTGTCAGGGGTGGTGAAGTGTTTAATCCTTGACAACTTTAAGCCACTTGCCACGTACGACTACCTTTGTAGGCTTATCAGTATTGAATTTGTAGTATCCACCTAATATAATTTTAATAATCAGACGTGGCATTTCTCCAGGAGAGGCAGTAGTGTCTCCGATTTGGAAAGGGTTGGGTTTCGGTATCTCAGGTTGATGACACATTTTAAGGATGATTGGGTTATCGGTTTTGATATTGTTAGTAGAGATGACCCCTATCTATTAGACAATCTTTTAAAAAGGATCAGCTTTCCATTCACATCGTCAGGGAACAATGAGGTTGATACTCAGTTCAAGTCCCCAAGCCTTGATGAAACGTGGGACAACTGGTTGTAAAGAGAGTTGCTGAATAAGACTTACTCGTAGGCAAAATCCACTGGCGTACGACATCATCTTTCCTTTATGCAGTTGTTTACGTCCAGATCCGTTGTTTGGCGATGTTCTGGAGGTGAGCAATCTTTAGGGTTTGTTGGCTTGTTGGCGCCTATAGGTGGTTCCCTTGGTGACGATTTCTCCAGAGATATTTCAAGCCTTACCTTGTTTTTGTGGATTCATGGACGTCCCCGAACCATTTCGTAGTCTGGACATGGTTGTTGCTGATGAAGTGGTATCAGACTCTCTTGTTCATGAAATGGTAGTGGAAGTGGTCTCTCTATACCTTTATGAATAATGGAGTTTGATCATTGTATCCCTGGTTGCTTTCTTTGAATGGGGATCTCGTCATCGTGTCGAATGTTGATTCTGGAATGCGCAACTTACTCTACTTAAGGACTTCGTGTCTAGTGAGCCCTCTGATATATGCGCTGAGTCTTCTAAGAAGGAATTAACAGCTCAGACGAACTTGAAAATTACTTCTGGAGGGAGGCGTGACTCGATCATTAACTTGACACAGGTATCTCAAGTTGTCTTTATCTTAATCACCATCATGCATTTAGTAATTAAACGCTTAATTTATTTCTTGTAGTCGTTCCACCCAGAACGCTCTGTGTTCGGTATTGTAGCGAACACCGCTCCTCAGTCTGGGGAGAAAAGGCCACAGGTAATCATGCCTGGAAGTGGATACCGTCCCTGGAAGAAGGTAAGCTCTTCTTTTTTATATGAAGTATAACTATACCTTTTCATGACAAGCACCTTTGCGTAGTTTGGAAGCATAACTCATCAAGGTACCTCGGGTATTCAATCTTTTAAGTTTGGCGTCCCGGCTGTTCTTGGCACTTCAACTCCTTATGTAGTAAGTATAACTTTTTGGAGATTCCGTTGTTGCTGAAAGCACTGAGGAAGAAGATAAAGATGACCAGGGACCTGAGGAATCCTCCCATACTAAAGTAATTGAAAAATCTGGAGCTGAGAACGAAGAACTTGGTGGTGAATCACATTGCGAGATGTCTTCTGCTTCTGATGACTTGTTTTGGTTCAAAGTAACTTTAATTTATTGTTTCATAATCATAATGACATGATTATGGCCTTTAGACCACCAAATTTGTAAAACTATATGTGATTTCATGAAGAATTTTAGCGATTTTCGCTGTCAGAAAAATTCAGATTCATGTCTTCTTGCCGTAATGGTCGTAGAATCCTCGTCCGAAGTTGGAATAAGGTGATTTACCTCTCATTATTTATATAGGAGGAAGAGATAAATTTTCCAAAAATAATTTCTAAATTTGAAGTTTGTTTTCTATGTGAAAAAGACCTGACACCGAGAGTCCAAAACTTTTCAGGAAAAATTCTGTAGGTTTTAAGTTGTCGTGTAGTCGACCGTTTTGTCTTCCTTTATTAGGTAGATCCTCCAATTGGTGTGCCCTTTTAATATGTTGTAGTAGAAATCCATATGAATCATTTGGTATATAATTCACACCCAAATTCTTTAGCAATTAGCGCCAGTTCCAGTTCTTCTGGAGGGTAGTGTAAAAACGTTTTTGACGGCGTTTTTGCAAAACGACCCATATCTCTTCTAAACCATATGCCATGACCCAAACACTTTTAATGAATGTTTAGGTTTATAATGGACATATTTTATGAATTTCATGGTTCGTGCTTCAATTCCTTGTGCTCGAGACATAATCTCTATAGTGTCCTTAGAGATTACCATGATTCGTGACGCTGATGATGTGTCTCTTCTAACATAAAATCATAAACAAGCTCTTCCAGATGCGATTGTTGAATAAGGCACTCCGAGTGGTGTTATTGTACAAAACAATGCTATGATGGAGGTTGTTCATGGTGTTTCCAGTAGCAGTGCTTGAAAGAGTAGTGTTGGTGTTTTTGGTGAAATCATTTTGAGAAATAGAACACCAGAATTGAGGTTGGTTGTTGAACCTGAATTGAGTTTATTGAACTATACCTAAGATCCACCATATTTTCAAACGGTTGAAGAATTTGATTTTCAGATGGTTAAAGAATCGAATTTGTGACCGAAAGATTGATCTCCCATTGTGGTCGCCAATTTTTAGTACCTAAAAATTGATTCTAGGCAAAACAATGTACTGTAGAAGTACTTTCTTTATATTCAAAAATCAAAATTGTATAGAACAAGCCTAAACCACGATAATAGCCGTTATGCCCTGCTTCGGTCACGATGAGAGAAAATGGGTTGATCTTAGGGGAGGGAAGCAAAGAAAGTTGAAGGAATTCTGTGTGTTGAATTGTGTGTAGAGTTGCAGAATTATTGATAGAAATCACAGAGCTTATGAAAATTGTAAGCTTGTTGTGATTTTGAAGTGCGCCAAGGAGCCTATTTATTATAGTTAGGGAACACACATATCTTTCTTGTAAAGTATTAGAAGTAGTGAAGAGATGGAGTAGTGGAAGTCGTGGGGATAATGGTAAAAAAAAACGGAATTAAAACTCGTAAAAAGTAGTTAATGATATCATTTGAAGTTTAAGAAGATCAAAATCACCACAGAATCATCAAAAAAGAAACAAATTGGGGTTCATAAATCGATTTGAAAAAAATCGATATATTGTCATCTTCAACAACTTCGACTTGAGATTCAAAACGGAAAACACAGATTTGATCATGATTTTGTTTCAAATAAGTTTGATTTTGATTTTGATTTCATAGAGTTTGTTTTAGAATTAAAAGTTATCAATTCTTCATTTGTACATGAATGATTATACATGTTAATTTCTCGAACTGATTTAAGTATAACTGATACTGATGCATGTTTAATTTGTTTAGATTTAGTAATATTTTTGTTTAATTTCATTAACTATTTGATTCCTTGATTTAATTTTTGATTGCAAATCGATTTTCTTTTTTGATATTGTTACTGATATTTTTATTCAATCCATACTAATTTTGTTATGGTTTAGTGTTGCATGTGATCGAAACAAAAATTGAACTGTGTTGTTAGTGTTAATAAAGGAGCAAAAATCAACATATATAGGTAAAAATGAACTGTTGTTGTTAATTGTGATTTATTTGTGAACATGTTAAAAATGTTTCTAATGTGATGTATTTGTGAGCATGTCGATGTAGTATAGTTGACTACTTTTAATTGTTGCTTGTTTAATTTCTTGATGTTGAATGATTCTTAGTTGAAATTGTGATCATTACATAGTTTAGGGAACAAAGTTGGTATAGTAGTCACTGATACGATTCGTATTGTCAATATTGATTACCTTATACAAGATAATGTTGAATGATTCCGTTGTAGAAAAATTTGAGGCATCTCAAAAATTATATTGTGGTGGTTTTTTTATAAACTCTTCTGAATGTGCTTGATATAACCTATTATCTTGAATGTTTCTGCACATTGATTAATATTCTCATGCTACACTTATGAAGATATATATGAACTATTGTCGTGACTCGAAAAATGGATATATAGGTATGCAGTGTTTAGTATTTTGTAGCATGAATGAGTGAGTATTTAGTATGTCAAACCATTGTTGTAGTAAAAGAATTTGCAGGTATCTATAACTTAAAAATACAAATAGAACCATGCAAAAAAATTCCATAAATTGGTATCAACAAGGCAAGTTGACACCAAAAATATGGAATCCAGAAACATGTTTTTTCCAAATAATGGTGTCAACAAAGCAAAGTTGATACCAACAACTGGTGTCAACAACACAAATTGATACCAAAAACCAGAATCGAGGGACATGTTTCCTAGATTATGGTGTTAACAACACAATTTGACACCAAAAATATGGTTCCAAAAAATTCCATTTGACTATAAAATAAAACTATATTTTGTAAATAAATATTACATGCTATATATAATTGGAAATACTAACTATTTTTGTTTTCTGATAACAGATTGAAATAAAAAAAAACGACGAAAACACAAAAATCAAAGGAGAATGAGAAATTCGTAGAAGAGGAGTGTTAATACCTAAAAATTGATTCTAGGAAAAACAATGTACTGTAAAAGTACTTTCTTTATATTCGGAAATCAAAATCGTACAGGGCAAGCCTAAACCACGATAATGGCCGTTTCACCCTGCTTCGGTCACAAGAAGAGGAAATGGGTTGATCTTAGGGGAGGGAAGCAAAGAAAGTTGAAGGAAATATGTGTGATGAACTGTGTATAGAATTGTAGAACTATTGAGAAAAATCACAGACCTTATGAGAATTGTAAGCTTGTTGTGTTTCTGAAATGGGCTAAGGAGCCTATTTATAATAGTTGAGAGTCCACATGATTCCTTGTAAAGTAGTGGAGTTGGTGAAGAGATGGAGAAATGGAAGTCGTGGGGATAATGGTATAACCGCCCTGGAATTTTTCGATAAGCCATTACTCTATTACTCCATTAACTGCTCCAGCTTTACCACTACTTTGTAACTTCAAGATCATAGGGTGTTGCCACGCTACATGTTGCTATAACCGCCAGACCAAAACCCCATGAATAATCCTCCATGTAATTGTTTGATTTCACGTAGAAGTTCGTGGATTCATGGACTCAAAACACATGAATAATTCGTGAACAAAGGATAGTGTTAGCGTGAAGGGATAGCCCTGGCACAATCGAGAAAAAATAGGGAAAGGGATAGCTCCAGCACTAGCCGTGGCGCCAACACTGATGGCTCCAGCGCTGGAGCTAGCGTTGTTGACTCCAGCGTTGGGAGTTAGTGCTAGCGCTAGCACCGCTAGGGCATGTTTGGCACATGCTTTGTTGCTTTTTTTTTTTTTTTGCTTTTTGGCTTTTTTAAGCTCTTTCTAGCCTTTTGGCACACGTGTGTGCTACTCATTGGTGTTGGGAGTGTGACTAGGGTTTGCCAAGGATAGCACCTGCTAATGTTATGGTTATTGTTTATGTACCGCTAGCTTTGACATTTATTAATGTCGTGGCCATATTTATGGCCTATTTAGAGTTTCTCAATTGTATGAGATTTATTGTTAGCATTTCATGCTTAACTTTTATGAAGTGCATACTGAAAATTTTCAAGAGATTCAGCCGTGGAAGTTTGTAACTTGAAATTATGGTTGATGCAACTCTGCAATTAGATGGTATGCATCTAATTAGCATTTTTGTTCAGATATGGCTTGGCCTCTATTCTGAATGTTTGTCATTTTGTATAATCAGGTGTTCTGTTTTATACAAGTTGTTCGCATAGATGCACATGATATAACGATGATTTAGTTGAGTATAACTCTGAAATTTCTATGGTGCATATATACGCGAAGAGCTACATTGATAATTTAGCCAGGAACTGAATATCCCTTCTCGGTTTTCTTGCAGAATGTAGGATAGTGGTAATATTCATAATTTTGATGTTATTTCAAGAAATTATGCATATTTATTTTGTGCTTCTGCGGCTTGGCGAAATGCAACATTACAATTTTCTCCCTTGTTAAAAATCCACCATCAACAAGGAGGAATCGACATAAGTTAAAAAAGGTAAAACCAGCTGGTTTGTATATGTACAACAACATTTGGTAAACATATATGATTGATTGATTAGCGATAGTTGGATTAAGTTTCTTACAAAAAAATATGGTTGATTGTGTATGTATGCGGGTAAAATCGAGAGCAAATGAAGTTAAATTTAAGGTTGGTCTTATGTTATTGATTGATATGGGACACTTCTTGTACCGATTGAAGTAGAGGATAAATTAAATAAGAAGAAGCTTATCCTTTCACAAGCATTGGAAGCCAGACCGTTTTATGATTTTTTTATCACATTATACAGAAAAAAGGAACAAGATCATGTTTATACAAAATTCAAAAGAGCTAGTTGTAGTAGAGGAACCTAAGGATGACACTTTGGCAGTAGAAAACATGTCACATGGGAGACTTCATCTATTCATGGGCTCTCATATGCTCAAGGATATTATCACTTTAGGGTTCACTTCATCTCTTAAGAAGATCTCACCACATTGAAGGACGTCATCAACCTTGTGTCACCATTACTCCAGTGTTGTGACCATGTCATCTTCACTTTTGATGATGTTGCTTCCAACCCTATTGCTCAATGTTTCGTTCATATGAGATCAAACCAACGGATATTTTGTACCTAGAAATTTGATATGTTCAAGTCTATGACAAGAGCACTAGAGTCAACCGCTAGTCCCATCCGCGGCTCTGATCTACCATTATCTTCTTCTGCTGGCTTCCGATATTTCCAATTTTGTTGTTACTAGCTACAACTCAAAGCATCATCTCCAGGTGTTCTAGCTCTCATCTATTGTTGCCTTACGAACACTGTCACTAGCACTTGGAGCTGCATACTCAAACCCTAAGCACCGACGTCTACTGCTTACTCACAAGAGAATCTAAGTCTAAAACCCAAGTATGCGCCATTGCCTGGAGGAGACAAAGCTAAGTGAATATCTTTTCATTCTCAATTTTAATTTTGAATATTTATCGTCCTATTGTCACCATCTCTTGCTTACCACAAAATATTATTGTTCTGCACTAAGCAGGGGACTTAATGTTGATGGCGGTTTTTTGACAAGGGAAAAACTTATAAATTTTCCTTGGAACCCGTATCAGAAATACATAGTCTATATTTAGGCTTTACCTATGGCCATGGGAATCCTATAGTGATCCCTATGTCTTGTCTGTGAATATATATGTGCTAGGACTTCACCCAGCTGAATCTCAGTACTATATATATATATATAGTATATTTATCCATTGGTGCTAGTTACAACTCTTCTCCAGATGTTCTCTGACTATAAAGCACTACCAGACATGTCTCAAGTCGCAAAAGTTCCAAGGCTGAATTCTTTGAACTTGTTTTATCTGTACACTGATGCTCAGAGTCTTTTTTTAGCAATACTAATCTACTACTATGCTCACAGTATCTCTATATGAACTTACCCTTAATACAAGTTTTTCCACATAAGTCTTCGGTACTTAAAGCCTATTTTTTAAATCATATGTTCATTCGCTTGAATGAATTCCTAAGACCAACTCCAGTGGGATTGGTATATTGGCCAAAATACCAATTATGGATCTACAGTGGGATGGGAAAACTAAGAAAATTTTTCCATACGCGTCTCAGGTTGAGTTTATCATCTCAACCTGAGCCGCTCGGCCCAGGCTAGGCCAAGACTCATCTCAAGTTGAGACGATCGGTCTAGGTTGATCTGTCAATGACTTTTATTTCACTCCTTATAAATTAAACCAATTTTAACTCCAAATTCGCACCTTCTACACCCAAAAATTCAATACTTTCTCTTCAATCTTAAACTTTCCATCTCAAACTCTTGATCTCAACTTCTGTTCAAAAAAATTCAATCTAAAATGGCTAGCTCATCACAAACACAAAAAACTAAATCATCAGGAAAGGGTTCAAAGCCTCGTGGTGTAAGGTTTACTCTCGAAAAAGAAAAGCTATTTGCATAGATTATGTACCATTTACGCTTGTGTTCATCAAACCCATTCAATGCTTTGGGGGAATATTTTTAAACAATTTGCACAGGAAATTGGGAAAACAAATAAACGTGACGAATTCAGATTGTCAGGTTGTTATCATGCAATCAACAAAGACATGAACAGTTGGGTAGCTTTGATGATGCAAGTGAATTGCCAAATAGGAAGCCGTGATACTAAAGCCGATTTAATAAGTTGTATTTTTATTTGTTTAATTGATTTTTAAATTAACTAATTTATAATTGTTGAAACTGCATTTGCAAAAAACTCGAGAGCAATGTAAAACCAAAGAAGGTTCGAGTTTCAAACACGAAGCATGCTTCCACATCCTCAAAAAGCTGAACCGATATAACCCCAAACTGTTGAATGGATATCAAGTACAGAAGCAATCCCCTTATGAGACGCCCAAATATTTCTGAAGGGTCTCCATCTCCTTATTCTTCACCAGAAATAAACTCAACCCCTCAAACCAATATAGGCGGATCGCAACATGGTAATTCTAATCTTAATGTTAATGGAAATACAGAAAGATATGACGGACCAGGCAACAACAAAAAAAAGGCGACTCAAGAATCATAATAATTTCATATATCAACTTTCAAGAATTTTTTATAAAACAAGAAAAGTACGATATTGTTAAAATAATAAAGTATCGGAAATTGGCTACAGAAATAAAGAAAGGTCGTAGGGTGCTTGACAATAATATTTTAAATACACATATGAGAGAAAACCTAGGAATGGACACGACAAAGATGAATCAGGCACAACTGGGCTTCTGGCAAGAAGAATTTGATCAACTTCAAGCACAGAAGGCACAACAACGCCCAAACTCAGTTGACGTTGATTCTGATGAGAAGGAGAATGAGGATAATAATAATGCCATTATTACACTGGCATAGTTATTAGTTTTAAATTCAAGATGTAATAGTTAGTTTAATTTCGATGTATTCCTTTGTTTTAAATTCAATTTAATCCTTAGTTTCAATTTGATTGTTGGTTTTTACCAATTTGATCCTTGATTTTAATTTCAATGTTTGTTTAAGTCAAATTACAAAAATTAAATTAGATTAAAAGAAATAAAATGATTGAAATAATAACTAAAAAGTAAAAAAAAAAAAAAAAAAAACAACTAAATCTTGTGAGGGTTTTTTCTTCCAAAATCATCCCACAAGTGTGTAGTGAGATCATCTCTTAGCCTTAAATGTAAACCTCTGTGTTGAATTGTCTCTTCTACCATTCTATACTCTCTTGCGGGCAAACCATTAAGGGGTTGAACATCTTTCCTCAAATCTTGATGTGGATAACTTGTCCAACCAGGAACCCGTCGGAACTCCTCGATTACCATATTATGCAAAACGATGTAGGTTAACCCTATTCATTTTATTGGTTTAAGCGAACGATATGATCCACAAATAATATGGAACTTCATCTTCAAAATTCTAAATGCTCGTTTGACATCCTTCCTAACCACCATCTGCTTCTCGTTAAAATATTGTTTTACACGCTGGTTCTCGCCTTGTGGTACCTCAGGGTAAGCTTGAACTAAAGTTGACCACTGTGGATAAATTCCATTTGCCAGAAAATACCCCATGTTATAGTTATTATCGTTGCCGGTGAAATTTGCAGCTGGAGCATTTCCAAACTTCAGTTCTTCAAACAAAGGCGATTTATGCAAAATATCGTTATTTGAACCCCAGTCCATAAAAAGCATACCATATCCAGAAATCATAAGAGGTCGTCGCTTCCAACACAACATTTGGTTTTGTGTAGTGTCCCTTGTACTGACCTTTCCAAACATAAGGATATCCATGCCACTTCCAATGCATGCAATTATCATTTCTGGAAAACCTCTTTTTTTGTTTTTAACTAGTAGTCGGTCGACATCATCTTGCGTTGGTTATCGTAAAAAACATAAGACAAAATAGTTGACTACAGTTTCGCAAAACATTTTGAGATTTTGATATGCAGTTGTTTTTTCCATAACCTAGAATTCTTAGATCTGCATTGACCTTTTGTTCAGGACTATGTCCTCGTATGTTTAGTGCATCGAATTGATAGTCTAATTTAAGGTTTACCCGAAAAAGCTCTCCAATAACCTGCATGACTAAGTGTTGTGGCATGCGAAAGCGACATTAAAAATCTTCATTAGAGTACACACTTCTATTAATAAAATAATCACGCATCATTTGTTGACGTCCTTCCTCTCAATATCTCCACGTCTATCTTCTTGTCAATACGGCTCTTGGTTCTGGAGATCACGGCATTTGCCATGCGTATAATTGTATCATAGTATTGATCAACCTTCTCTCATTGTCTGAATCTTCATCCATTTGATCTAACAGTTGTGTAATTCCTTTAGCTTGTTGGAGCCATATTTCCCCTAACATTTATGTTTCTTCATTTTCCAAATTAGGATCCATATGATGAATGAAACGCCTGAAAACAATTAATATGTTGAAGAAATTAGAAGATTTTTTTTGTAAAAATATAGAATTGATAGAGGTTGAGTCTGTTTAAAATTAGTGAATGGAGGGAAATTTATATAGGTAAAAGAAAATATAGTCGTTGGGGTGAAATTATAATGTATTCGTTGTTGTACCAGGTTGGGATGACCGGCCCAACCTGGTACGATCGGTTCTAACTGAGCTGCTCTGCAAAATCCCTACTGCCAGAAAAGCAGTTTGCCTATCCACCTGGGATACAAATTGGGAGATTTTCCAATGCCTTGGAATTTCTCTAAGTTTATAGAGATTCTCAGCCGAATCCATAAACTTACCTTAATCTCTCAGTGCAAACAACATCAGGTTCAAAGCTTGCACAAATAAAAGAGCATAATCCACTAAAAGCAAGTACTGGTAAACTTCAAATGTGAATGACAAAAAAGGAATGACTATTCGTAGCAGCAACCTTGCTAAGGCGCTGGCCAAGGACAATGCCAACTTATCCTTATCACGGCGCTACCATCATCTAGCGGCAACCTAATATGCTACAGCGCTGGCCTAGTGCCAGCGCCAACAATATTTCCTATGACGCTAGCTTAATCATACTGTGTTATCCTAGTGCTAGTGCCAACTATCTTTTCATATCTTTTCAACGCTGGCTTAATGCCAGCACCATACTACTTTATCGTCACTGGCGTAAGGACACCGTTCTTACCTTAGATAGTGCCTCCTATCTTGGTGCAACCCCAATCTCTTCACTCATGTGCATATTTCGAGTTTGAGTTACCTCCTCGATTCCCTGAATCGTAAATATTCTACAAGTAAGCCACTCAGATGAGATCACTTAAAAGACACCACCATCGGTAATTGATTTCATATTAAGTACCCAACTTACTCAAATGCCCGTTGCTGACATCACTACTTACATCTTATCGCTCATATCCTATCACTTAGGACTCATCACTTACGTCTTATTGCTGAAAGCTCATCGGTCATAGCCTATCAACAAAGTTCAGCGCTCAAATCATATCAATATATTTTACTACTAGACTTGACACTAATCAGCCTACTTAATTAAATATAAAGTTAAGCATTTGGTCTCAACAAATCATTCGATCTCAACTAGTCATTACCATGACTGAATCAAAATAGTAGTAGTCCATGACTTCACTATTTTTCGACGAGACATCAAATATGTCGCCTGGGGGGATTCTCATTGGGGTATTGGTCTGGCGGTTTACAACAACGTGAGATGTGGCAACACATCCATGATGAGAAGGTAATAGTAGTTAAGAGAATAAATGAGTAGTGGTCATAGAGTCTTACCTGACAAGTGGAAACGAATTCACCACTACCTCCAAGACTATCACTTCTCCACTTATTTACAACCACCACAACTTACGAGAACTCAGTGTGCTCACTTCAACTATAAATAAATGAATTCATCTACCAAAAAAGCAGATCATAATTAAACTTCGATTAACAAGTCTATCCTTCACACCTTAGTTACTGCAGAACTCACCACACAGTGATTTCTCAACCTTTTATGTTTTTCTCCCCTAAGATCAACCCATCATATCCACATTTGTGACCGAAGCAAGACGTGAACGACTATTTATTGGTATAGGCTCGTCTTGCACTATTATGATATCTCGAACATAAAAAAGTATTTTTACAATATGTTGTTTTTCACCCTAAAACAAACACTAATATAACTCTTGTCATGGATTAATGTTGAACTTCGGGAAACTAGATTTATGTATCTAGTGGTGAATTCGAACCTTGAATTCATGTTAGAATTTATTTTTCTTTGACATGGTTTAAAGGTTGTTCAGGCTAGAATTAAGTTTCTAAGTCTAATAGGATTCAGGACTGATCCCAAGCTTTCAAATTTCAAAATATCTATCTTATATTTTTAGTCTTTGATATTTCAAAAGATGAACAAGTTGGTTTAAAAAATTTCATACGTCTGAGAAATATTGAACACATATTTAACTCAAATATATTATTGTTCATGTTTATTTCTACAACCAATCTGGCATACACACGTGAATCACCTAACATAATTCACTGCTAAGTGTTGCTTTACTTTCGTAAGACAATTGACTCTGAATTAATCATCTAATATATTTGGTATTTATGATTGGATTTGAGTGGTTAGCAAACAATTGGATTCTTTGTTTTTTGTAAGAAGTCCTAACGGAATTGGGTTGCAGAAGTCCTTACGAAGGTAAAACACCACTTGGTAGTGGATCTGTTAGGTGATTCACGTGTGTAAGCCAAATTGGTTGTAGGCGCATGGATACTGAGGAAACTGGACAACTAGGGGTAGTTTATTCTGTCTCAATTACACGAGGTTGCATGTAGGGATTTGTGTAGCGGTTTAATTTTGAGAGTACTCAAAACTGACTAGGTCCCGGGGTTTACCTTCCAAAATAATTTCCTCGTTAACAAAATCTTTTGTGTCTGGATTTTTGCTTTACTTTCGTATTATAATTATTTTAATAATTAAACTAATTACACTTGTGCATTAGTCAAATATCTTGGATAGATCCGTTAATCTATTCCTTGGTATGATCAAAGATCAAATCCAAGATAACCTTGTCTAGATAATATTTAGTCGTTGTAAGATCGATAAGATTATACAAGGATTGTTTGATATAGGTTATTGCAAAAGAATTGGCGGTGTACTCGGTACCCTCTTCTTTTCAATTTCCAATGGTTATATAAAACATAACAGTTATATATTGTCTTACAAAACACAACCTAGCCAAATCATTCTCAACCAACACTATCAATATGTATTATAAAAGCAAAGGGAAACAAATATTATGCATTGAAGCAAAAGAGGTTTTGTCCATTATGTTTCATGGATAACCATAATCTGATGCAATGCCCTTGGATGTATTGCAAGTGTCCTCAACGAGGTTTTTCTGGTATCAAAATGGCAGTTGAAGTACAAATCTTAAAGAATCTGCAATGTCAATTTCCTAATTATCTTGAAGAATCTAAGTGTCTAGATGACGCTATCAAAGCTAAAGAAAGTAAAAAGGAAGTAAAACTGTGCAAAAACTTCAAAGTTAAAGAAAGTTTGAAGAAGTTAAAATGCACCCACTCTGGAGCAGAAGATCACCATGTAAGGCATTATCCGCACAAAATTATTAAATGCACATACCCTAGTTGTAATTTCCACATTTCTACAAAAAAAGATAATTATGGAAAGCATTTCCGAAAATATCCCGTGTGTCAAATATTATAATGGAATGATTAAGTGTAGTTCTTCTGTTATGTCATTGTTGTTCTTCGTGAGCGTTTACAACACAATGATAAAATGAGCGGATGTAATTCAAATTTTTAATAAATGAAAAATATATTTATCTTTGCACCATCAGTGTACTTCATAACATCTTAATTTGACCTTATCTTATTTTAAAACAAAGTACGATGTATTAAAATTAACTAAAACTATATAAGCTACTCATTACTTTTAATTAAAAATTTACTAAAACTACATAAAACTAATCCAGTATATTCAATTGAAACTAAATTAAAAATCCTCAATCAATATTCACATTTAGCTGGAGGTGGTGGAACATGTGGAAACAAAAAGGAATTGAATTTATGAATGTGCGTAAGGATGTTGGAACAAGCTTCAAAAGCGAAAGGTTTGTCTTTAGATGACTGACATACTAATAGAGTTCTTTGTACCTGCAATTTCACAAACAAAAAAAAGTTAAGGATGAAAATAAGTTAATATATTAAGGATTTCAGTAAAAAGGTTAAATTTTTTCCTTACCACTTCCTCAATCAATTTCACCGTTCTATCTCACATGGTTGGTTTGTGATACTAAAGCTACAAATACGGTTATTTTTTTGATGATTGTCTGAAAACGAGACGATAATCCTTGAGCATCACGCATTTTCGGGTTTCCGGTTTCTACGGTTTAAAAGGGCTCTTCCAAAAATTCATCATCGAGATTAGCAAAAACTAGAGTAAAGTTAGAGATTATCGGTGTAAAAGATGTGATTTTAACATTGAAAAGAATGGTATATACAAATGATAGATTTAAAATCATTTGATGAAGTAGCCGTTGTCAGCTTGGAGCTTGACCGCTGAACCGATCGGCATAAATTCAGATTGGATGTATAAATGCTCAAGTTTAAACATTTGCCCACCCTATTTTTTTATCCATCTCACTGTGGAAAAACAATGAGAAAATTCGCTCGTTTGCCTACTCCAATGTCCTTGCTCTAACAAAAAAAGATACTGCTTTGGATGAAATAGGAAGTATTCATCCGTGCAATGTCCATTTAGACGTGGGTGGTCAAAACTCAATGTAGCAAATTGGACGCTCCTATTGGTCAAGATCCGTGCGAGTGAGGCTAGCAGCACTGAGGATCGAGCTTGGTTAACTTTTAAGTTTTAACCACAATTCATTTTTCCTTTTTAACTTGTTACCGAACATTCATAAAACGTCCTTTTTTGTCCCTCGCATCTATCGTTCCTATCCCCGTTTCCCCTCCCAATACAGACGCTAGAAGATTGTGTTAGGGTATAGATAGAGGAAAGTAAATTCTCCTTCATCGGAGATCGGAGACTATATCTGCAACTGCTAACGAAATAAGAATTGAATTGGAAATTTTATTTTAGACTCAGAATCACATCCTTTTCTAATTTGTGTTTGGTTTTAGCATTTGGTTTTCTCTGTTTGCAGGTATCAATGGCTACTGGTAATTCATCATCCAAAAGAAAATCGTCTTCTTCTCATAAGAAGAAATCCAGAAAGAGTTCGTCTGAGGTATGAATTACATCACAATTTTATGTTAGGGTTTTACTTTATTTGCATCTTTAGGTTTTTCCTTTGCAAACGTACTATCAATTCGAATAATTTGTGTCGAAAAACATTTAACTTTCAGGTTAGACCATGAAATTAGGTTTTCCTACTTGCATATTCGTCATCGATTATCTGTTTGCGTATCTAAAATAATGTAATTGTATTGGGTTGTTTAGGTTAAGAAAAGTAGGAGTCTCAAAAGAAGTAATTCGAAGAAGCTCCATCATCGTGATGCTTCTCTTTTGTATTCTGATGATGGTATGAGGTCTAAGGATTCTCTGTCGATTTCGTCTTCTGATTCAGAAGTGGAATACAGAAGGTCTAGGTCTCTTACTCGAAAAGAAGAAAAGGGGAGTAATAGAAAGAGGGTTCGAATAAATTCACCAAGCAATGAAGATAGCAGGGAATCCCTATCTCCAAAGAAGAAACAGAGGTCAAAAAGAAGCGAAGATAGGAAAAGTTCTCCCCGAAGGAGGAAGAGTAGGAGCTATAAGAGTTCGAAAAAGGATAGATCTGGAGAGAGGAAGAAATCCAGTCATAAGAAGCACCCTAGTAGCAGGTCACGGAGAGGAAAGAGTGTGGATTCCATGCGAAGTAATTCGAGAAGTTTGTCAAGCCCTCGAGGTGGGAGTAGCAGCGGTGAGGAGAAAGAATTCGTGAATTCAAGAGGGAGATCTGAAGTTAAGGAGACAAAGAGTAAGAGAAATTCAGGTAAGATTAATCATGGGAGGGAAAATTACAGGTCCAGGTCTAGGTCTAGGAGCTGTTCTTCATTCAGTGGACACAGCAGTGAGGGCAGATATTCAAATGAGAATTACCGTGGACGTATTCGATCAGTTGCCATTGCAAGCGAAACAAATGAAGTTGATGGAAGAGATTATCTTAAGGAAGAGAACAAGGCTGAGATTATCCAGGCCTATGATGATTGCCCTTCTTCTCGGAGCAATGACAGTTTGGATGGGGATAGAAAGAAGAATGCTTCAGGACATGCATATGTTGACTTTAAAAAGAGAAGCAAAGAAGATCCTAAAATGTTTGAGACAGCGGTAGCAATTGATATTTCAGAGGGTAATGAGTCAAAGACGATTGTAAGACAAAAGGCCATTGAAAAATTTGAGGCTTCCACTGGAATTGATATATCAGAGGGAAATGATTTGGAGTCAGTTTTAAGAAAAAAAGCCTTAGAAAAGTTTGAGGCTTCCGTCTTAAGAAAAAGTCCGGAAGCCGATGATTTGGAGGCAATTCTAAGGCAAAAGGCTTTAGAAAATCTTAAGAAATTTCGAGGGGGGCTTCAAGCAGACAAGAAAGCTGTGGGTGACCAGATAGACGAGAGTGAGAATGTTGCTAACTATCTGTCTGATAAAGATACCTTTTCAACTAATTTACACAGGGAAGCTGTTAAAGTTACTGAATCCAAAGAAACAGCATCACAGGTTGCAAAAACTGCTACTAAGCCCTCAGTGGAAAGTAAGTCTGTTACGTACTCTACAAAAAGCGTAGGTGATCAGGCTGACAAGAGGGACAGTGTTGCCAATAGTCCATCTATTGAGAAAGTTGATGTTGTCACCAGAACTTATTTGCACAAGGAAGCTGGTAAAGTTGTTGGATCAAAAGAAACAGTATCACGGGTTGCAAAAACATCAATGGAGAGTAAGTACGCTACTTCTAAAGATGATTGTCAAATTCCTGATAAAAATCATATCAAGCATGAGTCTAGGGATCTGACGAGTACTTCGCATGTAGTACCTGGTGTTGGAAATTCTTCTTTGAGCCAAATGTTTGTTGGTAAAGCCACCCAAAATACCAATGCAAGTATTGAACTTACTATTAACAAGTCCAAGCTAAATACTTCTAGAACTAGGATAGTCTCTCCTTCTGATCACCCGATTGATAACCAAACACCCATAGCACAACACTCCCCTACCGCAAAAGTGGTTCTGCCAGATCATATTGAGGTTAAAAAAATTGATGAGATACCCAGAGCTGCAGATTTAGTTTCAAGTGCTCATATGGCAGAACGCAGTGAAAACTGTGAATCTAGTCCTCATAAAGCTTCTTCTTGCATTGCTCCCATGAGTGAGAAACAGGAATCAAAAGAATCAGGGGATGTAATTAAGGGGAGCTCACAGTTTGAACAAAAGACGATGTCTGTGATGCGCGGGGGTGAATTGGTACAGGTAAGTTGTATTGTTGGTATTCGTTTTGATAACCTGCAACAATTTTCTTTGCAAGATTAGAGTAAGTTACAGTTTTGTTGCCTAACTTGATTTTGATGAATGTGCAGGTGAGTTACAAGGTTTACATACCCAATAAACCCCCAGCTTTGGCGAGGAGGAAACTTCATAGATGAAAACGGCTTCTTTTGTTCTAGTAAGAAGCGGTCATTCTGGCAAGTTGCTCAAATCTCTCAAACCAGAAAGCAATCCTACACTCATGTTGAAATCCATAACAAATACACAAGTTCCACTTAACTGCATAAAACATATAGGTCTTCTATACAGTTTTAGGATTCTCAAATCAGGAAGACCTTCCTACCAAGTTCCTACAACCATGAGTACTAACTTTTTGATTGTATAGCACTTTCACTTTGCCTGGTTTCTTTCTTTTTTCTTCTTTACAGGTGGGGACTAATTCAAGTCGACGAGCGCTTTCATTCAAGAAACTTGCTGTGATCACTCTGAATGAATTTCTTCTCTTTGCTTTTTTGTAGTTTTGTGCAATTTCTAGGCAAGGAAACTGTAAAGTAAAAACTTCTAATAGTATTTCCTCGTCATTCTCCCAATTCTAGGATGCAGAAATGTAATCTTTTTTGGTAAATAACCGTTGCATGCGCATGTTCTTGAGCCAAGATATACATACTGATGTGGTCAAGTTTCAAATCCACAAATTGGGTGTAGCTTGTACATTCCGTAAACGAATAAATAATAATCATGCCAAAGGTGTCATTGCGAAAAACATAGTTTGCCTTTGCGCAAGGCCCTGAAGTATTTGAAGTATTTGGCTAGCCTAGAATGTAAGAAAAAGAGAGATGTTAAAGGTGGGTTAGAGAATAGGGAATTTCCTTTGTTTCCGGGGGTCTATAGAATAATTGATCAACGGATTAGCAACTGACTTTTGTCTACAGTTCATCAAATCCCATCCACTTACTCCAT
>JAJJMC010009453.1:8534344-8548185 GCA_023531435.1 Papaver californicum
GTTCATCAAATCCCATCCACTTACTCCATGTGATGACCTCTCGAAACGCAAACCTATCCCTCTTTTTCTCCATTGGATCCAAATAAAGGGCAACGATGACCTCTCGAAACACAAACATATCCCTCTTTTTTTCCGTTGGATCCAAATAAAGAGCAACGATCACTATTGGGGATGAATTTATCTTTAATAGGTCTAAAATCCCATGACATGAAAAAATAAAATTTACACCGTTCTTATTAGTTACGGGATCCTATATTTATTACATATGTAAACTCTCCTGAATAAAAGCCTTAATAAAACTTTCACATATGATTTTTTACACCCACTATTAGAAATGTTGTAAGTCTATTGAGTGAGCAATGCTATAACAGCAAAAGGACTGATTATGAACATACTTGAAAACCAAAGTCACAAAACACCAGTAGAGGAGATAAATTGACAGACAGGTAGTCTGATCTGCTCTGATAGACCACGGGAGTAAGGGAAGGATAGGTTTCTTGCTTGGTGAAAGATGTGAAAATGGCGATGCACTAAGGCCATAAATATACCCTTGAACAGTTGGAATGCAACATTCACAATCTTAACGATTCACTTGAGCAGGAATGTCCATAGCAAATACATACACAATTCTTTAGCCACTAAGTACAGCTGTAGGACAATTCACAATTGTAAAACAAAGGTACCCATGTTTTGTAGATGAGATGTTCGCACATCAGTTCTTTGTCATTGGCGTAGTAGCAGTAGTAGTTTGTGGCTGGTGCCATAAAGCACTGCCTTCATCCAAATTATCATCAGGCTCGTACTTCCTGTTTTATCAAATAAACTTGTTTTCCTGCTTTTTCAGTTGGATATAGGATTCGTTCTCTTTCTGCCACTGACACATGCCCAACCATCCATATTTGATACTGATATGTCTTTCAAGTACTGAGAGTAACAATCTTCAATTTGTGGGAGCTGCAATGACAAAGGACGGAAAAAAACTCAGTCCCCCCGCAATACTTAATAGAAACGTAATTGTACCTGAAAATAGTTTCTTCACGTAGCATTCCAAACATGTTTTAACTGCATTTGGTCGGTAACTAATTGATAATTGCAGGAAACACAAACCTGCTCGAGAATGATACCCGTGACAACAATAACAGCACCCGGCTTAGCATAGGAAGCATATCGTCTGCCAACTCTAAGAGAGGATTTAAAAGTAAGTTTGCAATGACAATGTCGTACTATTCTATTTCAGCAACGGCATTCTCATGTTCTGCATCCCCACATTTTCTCCCAGCTGTGAGAGTATTCATTGTGTTTTTACTAGGAACCAAAGAAAATTTCTGCTTTTCAGGTTCAATGTGGTTTAGCACAGCAATTTGGCTTGCACTTTTAATCGCTTCAGGATCAGTATCAATTCCTACTGCTAAAGCAGCACCTAGCTGCATGTAACACAAACTATTATGGCGAGGCCTCTAATTTTCAATTTAAAGTAGGAACAAAAAGATTGATAACACATCCAACATTAACACACCTTCACCGCTGCAATATCAAAAATTCCAGAACCAGTACCATAATCAAAGAAAGATTCTCCTCCTTTTATAAAGTCATGCAGCAACAATAAGCACAAGTTAGTTGTAGGATGATCCCCAGTTCCAAATGCCAGTCCAGGATTTAGAATTATATTTATTGCTTGTGAATCCTGTAAAACAGTAAACGAACCCCATTACATACAAATTACGACTAAGTTAAACATCAAATATTCAGAATCGGGTGTATCCAGGTGTAAATGAGCCAAATTCTAGGTGTAAGTTGAAAAGCATATGGACAGTGACCAACAGGAAATGAAAGGCAAAACCCCAAGATACAGCATTGAGCATTTCCTAATGAGATAACTGTAGGTCTTTTGTGTTATCCAGCAGAGACAGGTTTGATTGAGCGATAATTGGCAAACAGAACCAGACAAACACCAAAGAACCTTGCAACAAATAAACGTGAGCTGGCCATACCGGAGGCGTTATCCATTCAGGCACAATCAGAGGCCTTCAGTAACTTCCACTGGTTGAAATGATTCCTGAAACAAGTAACAGATAAAATCAGTCACAAGATCTCATCTTTACTGAGATATTTAACAGATTTACATCGAGAGGCAAGTTAATAACCTGTGATTTCTTAACCCAGTCATATTGCTCATCATCCTTATAACTTCATAAGACGGGATCTCTTTCAACCCAGTGAATCAGCAGCATGTGAAATACATCTATCAATACTTTGAGGTTCTGTAAATATAGAATTAATGAAAATCTGCAAGAAATCATCAGTTGTGAATCAAATTGATCCTAAAAATTACACATTTTAACCCAGACAAATACTAAAACACTTCAATATGGGCTGTGTAAATGCACCTCATTAGTAACCTCAGAATTCTCTGGTTCATCCATGCTAGCTGAACATGCTCCAAAGCACAAAAGAGCTTCTGAAAGCGTATCCTGACAAAGAACAAAGAACCGAATACAAACCCATCAGATGTATGAAAATGCATAAAAGATTAAAGAGATTGAAAGAAAGAACAAGAAGCTTACTGCAATGTCTTTTGGGCAGCGAAGACGGACAGATAAGTAAGATGTGGATGAGAAATCACTGTGAGTCCAGTTATCTAAAGAGGAGGAAGAGAAATTCGAAGATGATGTTGAAATCCCTGTCTCCGAGAGAACTTGAGATGCAATCATGCCATTCTCTCTGATTCTGTAGATTATGGTAGGTGGAGAAAAGAAACATGGTAGAATTAGAGGGCGGAGATAAGAGGAGAACATAAGGCGTTTAAAGTAAGGATTTCGGAGTGAAGATAATGAAGAACACAACATTCTCACTTGCTAGCTCGAGCTTTTGCAATTTCTTTGGCTAGTGTCTTCAGGTTTGGGGTTTTGTGGGATTCAGTGACTAATAAGTTTACAATACACCTACAATCAGACCCCTTCACAAATATCCCAACACAAAATATATATTCCTCCATTTTCTAGAAGTTAGAATTTTCACAATAACACATTACGAAAATATCCTTTTATATATTTCAACTCCACCTAATCTAGACATATTTAATTTGTGGCCGTTCTTTATCCGTCTTATCTTTTCCTCTCTCTCTCTAACAGCGAACAGAAGGAAAAAAAATTTAAAAGAAAAAAGAAAAACTAAAAATCAACCGTTAGAAAATAAATTAAAATCATAAAAACTAATCACTACTATCATTTTACGGTTCCGAAGTTCAAAAACAACAAAAAAAATCATCAAAATCAGACGTAAATTAGGGTTCGAAATCAACAAATTACTGTCATCTTCAACAACTTAATTTTGAAGATTGAAACATATAAAGATAGATATAAATCATAGTTTTGTTTCAAAATACATTTGATTTAAGTTTAAATAGAGTTTGAATTTGATTTGATAGAATTTGATTTAGAATCAGAAGTTATTCATTGTTACGGAGATGATGATGCATGTTGAAGATGTCGAACTGATTTTTTTTGGATTTTGTTTAAATTTCATCGAAATGTGATTTTATAGAGTTTGATTTAGAATGAGAAGTTCTCCATTGTTACAGAGATGATGATGATGCATGTTAAAATCTGGAACTGATTTAAGTATATGAAGGTTTAATTTTTGTTTGATTTCAAGTAGATTTTGCTTTTTTATACTTTTACTGACTTTTTTTATGAAATCCATAATAATGCTGTTATGGTTTACTGTTGCATGTGATCCAAACAATTTTGAATTCTGTTGTTGGTGCTAATAAAGGAGAAAACATCAACTTACATAGGTAAAAATCTCAAAAATCAACTGATTTATTGCGACCATGTTAATAATGTTTGTTAATGTGATGTAGTTGACTACTTTTATGTGACTTCTTTTATTTGTTGATGTTCAATGATTCTCCTTTGAACATATTGATAACCTATTATGTTGTATGTTTCCGCATATGGATAAATGTTCTCATGCTGCAAAACTTGTTATCAAATACATGAGATTATATTGTCATTCACAGATTATAGCATCAACAAAAACAAAGTTGATACCAAGAAACTAGAATCATTTAAAGTTTATGGTGTCAACAAAATAAATTTGATACCATAATCTGGTAACATACATAGTTTATGGTGTCAACAAAAGAAAAGTTGATACAATAAACTGGTGTTATCCATAGATTATGGTGTCAACACACAAAAGTTAGACCAATTGAATTCGTTGTCATCTTTTCAGTGCCAAGAGTCCTAGAGACTGATGATGTGAAGAAAAAGTTAGAACAAAGAGTAAAAAATGAACATAAGAAGTGGTTGACTGAAAAGGTTAGACCAGAGTTTGGGCCTGACAGTAAAGTGAGGATTACCAAGAAAGAAAAATGAAGACTGTTGCAGAAAATAAAAAATGACCCAGAACACTTCCTCAGATTGTTCGCAATGTGGTTGTCCACCATTCTGTTTTTCACAGATTTGGGAGGTACCAACTTTGCACAAAAATGGTTGCTACACATATTCCTAATGGCCTATGTGTCATGGCCAGACCACATGATTAACCATCTTTTGGAAAAGATTGCAAACCAGCAAGGAGAAAATGAGAATGTAAATGGTTGCACACCCCTCTTATTGGTATATAATTTTTTTTAAAATTTCTAAGAATTGAACAATTAGAAAATAATATTATTTAGATAACTAACCAATTACTTTCTGGTTTTGCAGTACTCGTTCTGTGAGCACACAAAAATATACATCCCGAAGAGAAAAGGTTTCAAAGAAGCAACTCCAAGATTCCTGAGTCAGAATCAAATAAAATTCTGTACCAAAATTATGAAACATTATTTCAAGAAAAAGGATAAGAAGAAGAACAACATACATATGGGGCGGTTCGACGTTGATGTAAGTATGTCAACAAATTTTCCTTTGTTGTTGTGGTATCAACAAATCAAAGTTGAAACCAAAAAACTGAAATCCTGATACAGATAATGGTGTCAAGGAAAGAAAGTTGACACCAAAGCTTAAACACATGAACTGGTATGTCCAGATTATGGTGTCAACAAAGAAAAGTTGATACAAAAACTGGAATCCAGAAACAGATTATGGTGTCAACAAAGAAAAACTGACACCAAAGATGAAACACTGAAACTATTGTGTCCAGATTATGGTGTCAACAAAGAAAAGTTGACACAAAAATTGGAATCCACAAACAGATTATGGTGTCAACAAAGGAAAGTTGACACCATAAACTGTGATTATTGTGTCAAAAATATTTTGTTGACACCATATTATGCAGAAATTAAAAGAGTTAGCACTTTGTAATTCTCATTTTAATCTCATCTACTTTTTTTTTTTTGCAGTTTGATCAAGATTTTGCGGATGAATTATCATAAATTGAAAAACCTATGATTGAACTAGCAACAGTTAGAAAGGAGTTGGAAGAAGAGAAGCAGAAGAACGAACATCTGGTAGAAGAGATCATTCTAAAAGACTGTAATATACATGAAGTGAGCTACCACTATGAGAGAAGAAGTACAAACAAGATGATTGTCAACATCACAATATTCTTAATGAATTTCATTGAAAATTTGAAAGGAATTTCTCTACAAACGCATAAATGGGTGCAATCTTCCAAGATGAAGGAATAAAGAAGAATCAAGTAGATGAGTCGGAAAAGAATCCGGTTGGAGAGGCATCTACAAAGGTCAATGAAACTGATATGAACACTCAAGTAGGTGATTCTGGGCCAATGGAAACTGAGAGCAATCTGGGAACTCATTCGTTGACACAAGAAAGTCTAAGCAAATTGGGAATACAAGAAAAGGAATTTGAGAAGGGCTTAAAAAATAAAAGGATCTCACTGAAGACGAGAAAAAAATTGGTAATTTAAAATACGAAGAAATTGGAAGAATGGAAGAAGGGCTTCCATGAAGCGAGAGAGGCTAAAACCAAAGAAAATGAAGCTGAAATAGAAGAAAATGAAGCTGAGATAGAAAAGGATGAAGCTAAAACTGAATAAGATGAAGCTAAGAAACAAATGGATGATATCCAAGAGGTTGAAACCAAAGAAGATGAAGCTAAAAAAGAAATGAATGTTAAATTAGATAATATCATCACAAGCATTGCATAATCAATTAAACAACTAGAAAAACTTGTGCAAGATGCTGATGACAAGAAAAATATGGATGAGGAGGTGGTGACAGTTCATGTTGTTATTGCAACACCATGAACTAAACCAATGCTTCCAACTACATCTGCATATGAGCCTACTAGAACTACGCCAACTTTCAACTTAATAACTGCCAGTTTAGATATGACTCAAATAGCAGAAATGGATATGGATGTTCCTACCTGCAAATCAGAAGATGATGTAACAGGAGAAGCATTGAAGGAAGTTTATCAATATGATTCAATTGAGGAACCAACAGAGGAGAAAGATATTGAAGAACAACTAGCTTTTTTGGATATACCGAAAAATCAAGGAAGCAAAATGACATCTGATGGGTTCCATAGAAAAGGGAGTGAAAAATACAACAAGGAACAGAAAGAGGCCGGGAATTTTAGATTAAGACACACCTGAAGGTAAGGCTAAAGCTACAAAGAAGTAAAAGAAGAGGAAAAAACAAAAATAATTGATTGTAGTAGAGGACTGCGTCGAGAAAACTCCACCAAAACGCATAAAGCTTATGGAGCCAGAAAATCTTCATCTCTGGGAATTATGCAGTAAACAAGAACATAGAATCATCTGGCCATTCTTTGAGAACGCAAAAGAAATGCTCAAAATTATTAAATGATTTCCTACATATATTTTCTTCTTTATACCATGAATGGATGAAATTTTTCCAAATGAAAAGTAGTGTATCAAATTATATTTGTAATTTAAAACCGATTTCAGGTATGAACTGGTATCAGACGACTAAAGTTGATACCAGAAAAAAAAAAAGAATCCAGAAACACAGTCTTCAAATATTGGTGTCAACAAAATAAAGTTGACACCAAAACTGGTGTCAACAATCAAAAGTTGACACCAAAACACAGGATCCAGGAAAAAAAGTGTTTCCAGATAATGGTGTCAACAAATAAAAGTTGATACAACTAAGTGGTGTCAACAAATAAAAGTTGATCCTATAATAGAAAAAACCAATAACTCTATAATTTGTTTGAAAATGCAGTGATACAGCTTGTAATTTTTACTACTCTTATGCTAAATGTCAAATAGACATCACTAGACAGCACATTCAGAATTTGTTGGATAACGAGTATGAGAATGAAAGTATAGTTGACTACTACATCAACATTCTGAACAACAAGATGGAAAGGCCGGATAAAAACAGATACAAGAAACACCTTATTTTGACGACAAATGATTTTCTAAGTAAAATATAGAGTTCATTAATTAAATGTCCCTACAATTAGACCCCTTCAAAAAATATATATATACCCCTATCTTCTAGAAGCTAGAATTTATGAAGTAACATACTACGAAAATACCCTCATATATATTTCAACCTCACCTAATCTAGACACATTTAATTTGTGACCGTTTTTTATCCGTTTCATCTCTCCCTCTCTCCCTCTCTCTCTGACAACGAATAAAAAGATTTGAAAAAAAAAACACCGAAAATCAACAGTTAGAAAATGAATCAAAATTATAAAAACTAATAACTACTATCATTTTACAGTTACAAAGTACAAAAATAACAAAAAAATCATTAAAATCAGACGCAAATTAGGGTTCGAAATCAACAAATTACTGTCTTCTTCAACAACTTAATTTTGAAGATTGAAACATGTAAAGACAGATTTAAATCATAGTTTTGTTTCAAAATACATTTGATTTAGGTTTAAATAGAGTTTGATTTTGATTTGATAGAATTTGATTTAGAATCAAAAGTTATTCATTGTTACAGAGATGATGATGCATGTTGAAGATGTCGAACTGATTTTGTTTGGATTTTGTTTCATTTGTTTAGATTTTGTTTAAATTTCATCGAAACATGATTTGATAGAGTTTGATTTAGAATGAGAAGTTCTCCATTGTTACAGAGATGATGATGATGCATGTTAAAATATGGAACTGATTTAAGTAGACGAAGGTTTAATTTGTTCAGATATAGTACTATTTTGTTTGATTTCAAGTAGATTTTGCTTTTTGATACTTTTACTGATTTTTTTTATGAAATCCATAATAATATTGTTATAGTTTACTGTTGCATGTGATCCAAACAATTTTGAATTGTATTGTTGGTGCTAATAAAGGAGAAAACATCAACTTACATAGGTAAAAATCTCAAAAATCAACTGATTTATTTGTGACCATGTTAATAATGTTTGTTAATGTGATTTTATTTGTTGATGTTCAATGATTCTCCTTTGAACATATTGATAACCTATTATGTTGTATGTTTCTGCATATGGATAAATGTTCTCATGCTACAAAACTTGTTATCAAATATATGAGATTATGCTGTCATTCACAGATTATAGTGTCAACAAAAACAAAGTTGATACCAAGAAACTAGAATCATTCAAAGATTATGATGTCAACAAAATAAAGTTGATACCATAATCTAGTATTGTACGTAGTTTATGGTGTCAACAAAAGAAAAGTTGATACAATAAACTGGTGTTATTCATAGATTATGGTGTCAACACACAAAAGTTGATACCATTCTGCGAACTTAGACCAACAACATGTTAGTCATATTATGTTCTCAACAAAGAATAATTGAAAAGCATAACTACAAAATCAAAGAGTAACAACCTAAAAACTGAAGATAAACCATACAAATAAACTATTAAACACACTTCGCTCGGGGGCTTCGCCCCCTCGTGAGAGATATATGCATTGTCGAATTTGAAAAAAAAATATAATGTTGATTCAAAAAGAAAGCAAACCAAAATCTAAACAACATACACAAAACATCAACTTAAAGTAAACACAAACTAACATGTACCAAAATCAATACCAAAAAATCACAAATATTAACTACATCACCTGTAATTTGTCAAACAACAAACTAAATCAGAAGAACAAAACAACAATTCATCTATATTCATAAAAATTGATCATATAGAAACAAAAACTAATCAAAAAATTATTTATCAACTGACCTAATCAAACATATCCATATACATGCATAACCACAACACAAAAAACAAGAAATGAAATCAAAAAAATGAAATGAAACTGAATCATACCTATTATATCAAACTATTGTAGTAGAATCAATTGAATCTCTGTAAAATCATAATAAACAAAAAAGGGGAAACAAACTGATCATATAGAAAAAACAGAGCAATCTCGTAATTGTAATAGAATCATAATAGAATACAACACCAGAAATTGATGATTGTAATAGAATCGTACCTGTTTAACTGAAATCTAGCTGAAATTACAAAATCATATCTAAAATCACAATGAATCGCTGCAGCTTCTCTGATGAATATCAATTAAATGATGATTAATAAGAAGAACACGATGTTTCTAACAATTTGAGTGCAAAAATAGATGAAGAAATCGATTGAAGAAATCGCCGGAAAAAATGGTGTTTCCGATCTCGCTCTCATTTTCTCTCTCGATCTCAGTTTATTTCTCTCTCTTTCGAAATAACTGAATAAACTAAATGGAAAGTTTTAAAAGACAGGTTTATATGGGAGGTTGTTTTTGAAAGAAAAATTTTGATTGGGCCTCCATCTAGATGGGTAGAAGGTATATATATTTTGTGTAGGGGTATTTGTAAAGCCCATAAGAAGGAAGAGTATTTATTCAATTCCAACTTATAATATTGTCCCAAGGTAAACAGCCACGGTAGCAAATTTCAAGCGTGAGCTAAACACCAGTAGCCCGTTGCCACGGTTGGGGCCGATGTATGTTTTAAGCTAAACACAAATCGTTTTTTAATCACTGCAAAAGAGCTTCCAAATAGGCTGATAAAATTGGACGGAAAGATGTGAATATCTTGTAGGCTAAAAAACCGTGATATATGATTGTGCCAAAGAAGGAAACGACATGGTTTAATCTGAGAAGAAAACATAAATTTATAAACTATATATATACAATTTTTCAATATGAAATTCTCGATTTGTAAATTTAAGGAAAATGAAATATACAATTGCCTTTTAGCTGCTTGCTTGATCATGGTTGTACATTTAGTGAGTGCTCGAAGTTGATGATGGAGGTATGGTACTTGTATCTGTGTTGGTAGTGGTAAGACTTAACATGAGATCAGGGTTGATGGTCGAGTTTGACGACAATGAAGATGGCGAGTCGTTTCCTGTTAAACTCTGAACCAAAGTCATAAAATTTTGCGGGTCTGCATGGAATCCATGGATTACTCTGTGTTTCCACATATATTATGGTTGGCTTTGAAGTTGATCTTTCTTGGTTGTTTACAACCTCCCGATTTGATGTTGCAGTTTCTCTCTGACGCTTCTTATCTACTGTAGATTTTGTTGATCCATTGCGGATACGTTCTGTTTCATTCATTCCGTATGAATTCATCCTCGTAAATCACTGAATTTATGCAGTAATTGCGATGCTAATTTTGCCCCGTTACTGTGAGAAGCATGTAGATCAATATCTGAATGGAATCAACTTTATAAGAATGAATATGTCAAGCGAGATAACACAATGAAACAAGCAATACTTCATATTCTAAGTTTGTTGGTCAAAAGGAATATATCAACAAAAATATATATGTATGTAATGCAGGTAAGCAGTATTATATGTGTCTTACTTATCGTGAAGACGTGAACTCGTTGACAATGAATAAGGAAGTACTAAGGTCAAGTCTTATGTACACGGGTAAATTGATTAGTTTGCCAAGCTATATGGCAGGACAAATTAATCATATCACTATTGGAAATGGAATAAACGATAAAGACTATATCGCTCGACAAAGACTATACCGTCAACGGTTAATTTTTCACCGTTTATAATTTTTAAGCTATTTTTTACACCAAAATTTTCTTATGAAAATTTTCTACTTTCTACTCTTAATTGTCTACTAATTATTTACGATTTTTTTTCTTCAAATAGCAGAAAATGTAACCCAACTTAATATTTCGAGAATGATACTTGAAGCTGATATTAGTAAGATATGTGATGGTTATAGAAAAATAGAGAATGATAAAAAGCAAAAACGTCTTCAAGTTTTAGATGTTAACCAAGTTAAATCTGCAGCTAAAAGAAAAAGAAGAGTTCAAGGTAAGAAAAACGAAGGCAAATAAAATTTGAAAGTTAATCGTAGTACTGCTCATAAAAACCAAGGAAAATCTTCTCAAGAGCGCATCGAATGTAGATACGTAAAATGAAGATAAACATGAGGCCAAAAATTGTCCAAGATTTTTATTGAAGTGTTTGTTTAAGTTTTTACTGTCCTAGTTTAAATCATGTAAAAAAACATAATACAGTAAGTTAATGTAATGGAGATTAGTGTTTTAATATAATTTTAGTTAATTCAATCAAATTATCAAGCTTGCTATCTCTTTGAAAATCAAATTACAGTTAATTAAAATTAAATAATGCATTAAAAAAGGTTATTGTTAAATTTAAATTACATTTCACTAAAATTAAGAATTGCAATAGAAGAGGTTATTAGCCGTTGGATTAAACCTACATAAAAGACCGTGATCGAAATTATAAAGTATATAAAAACCCTTGAATTGAAGAAAAATTAACGACTGAGATAAGAACTCAGTTACAACGTGCAAACCGACATATTTACGATTTGCCCAACCAATTTTCTCATTTAATATATCCATAATAACTTAAATTAAATAAATTTAGTTATTTGACAAGTGCATAGAACTTGTCCTCAAGCTCTTTAACAATCGATGTAGATGGCCTTGGGACACAATCCTAATTAAAACTATGTGGTGTTTCGTCTATGTGTTCACGTGTATTGCACGTTGTTAAATGTTAGTTTTTCACAATTACCTTCCAAATAGTTAAAAGGTGCATTGCGCATACCACGTTGTATCTTTTCATTGGAAAATCGAAATCGTTGTTTATTTAATATTTGAATAGCTTATACATTAAAGTAATTGAATATTATCTAGCAAAGTGTAAATACAATTTTCTTTATTGTGCCCTTAAAGTTTATTTAACATTAAAAAATTAGTTATAAAAACAATGGGATGTTATAAAATAAAAAAGAAAAAAGATAGAGACAAGATAGAATCGAAAGAAGAAGAAAAATTCTATTCATATAGGTAACATATAAAAGTTTTTTTTTTTTTTTGATCGGTAAAGAATGATGCTGACGAGTTTTCGAACTCAGGTAATTGGTATCATCATCCAGTGACTTTACCACTTTACTATAGTGGTATCGGCATAGAATACAAAAGTTTAAGTCTCTATTTATATAGATAGAAGACTTGGTGCCCAAGATATGTAAAACTTAATCTTAGACACAAGAGAATCTTATTAACTTTAGGTTTATAACACTCCCCCTGATGATGACTGTGGCTAAGTCATTACAAACATACCAGGAAAACTCAAAAGTAAAAAATTTGAAAGTGCGTAAACATAAAGACTTGAAACAGTGTTGGACAAGCAAATATTACCTCGTTAAAACTTTGACAGGGAAAACTCAGTGGGACAAAACCTTGACGAAGGAAAAAGAGTACACCGTGATAAATCCAGTAAATGCACCTTTGATGATGGCGCTCCCCCTGGAAAGTACTTAATTTAAATCATGGCTTGCAAATCTTTGAAATGAGACTTTCCAATTTTGTTGAACAAACTCTTGAAATATAGAAGGTTACAGTGTTTTCGTGAAGAAATTTTTCTAGTTAATGAAGTCTTCTTTTGTGTTACACAAGCAGTATTGTCTTTGATTAGTAAACACTCTTGTTGCGTCTACGTTCTTCTTCAACGCAATTGGGACTTTTTCCATGGATCGATAGTTTCTCAAGATTTTGCAGATGTAGTTTTATGTAGTTCTTCAAAAAAGAACTAAGGTGTAAATACATTATTGTAAGTAAGCAAAACTGTAATTGTGATCATACCTTACATGGTTCATAAGAAAATCTAAATTCCTAGGAGGTGGTTATGTTGATTTGATCTTATCAAATGTGGGCACCCACTAAATAACCAAAATTATACAGTAATTCCCCCTTGGATGACCACCATGTTGAATGAATTACTTCACTAAAATCTTGCCAGTAAAACACAATGGATTAAAATCTGGACGAAAGAAAAAGAACACAATATCAACATTTCGAATGAAAAATCAACGTCAGCGAGATGTTGCCTCTTTTCAGGAAAACCATATAGGACAAAACCTGAAACAAAGGGAAAAAATATAACTTTTGACGTATTTATGGATGCTAACTCAACTATATGAGTATTACAGAATACAAGCATCAAAATTGAATATATAGTTTATTTAATAAACAAGTTTTATGCAAGCATAATTCTAAAATTGCAGATCAACAAAGGTAAAAAAATAATAAAAAAGTATGTTGCTTAAAAGTGGATTTTAGTGTTTTTAAGGACTCTTCAAGAGACCTATAAAGTTGATATCATCAACTAATCCGGATTTTGGTACTTTGCAAAACTTAAAAAAAAATACTTAAACGGATTGTTAATATAATATAATCGAGTCAGGTGGCTGCTGATGTGATAAAATATAGTGGTAAAATAGATTCGATTCTCGGACTTGTGAAGATTTAATTTCAGACCTAATTTTAATTAAAGAAAATAAAATAGATTAAAATAAAGATGACTTTTTATAAATATGGGGAAGAACTAGGATTCAGGATTCCACTTTTAACCAATAAATCAAGTGATAGTAATTTTAATCATGCAATTAAAACATTTTATTTTGATTCTAAAGCATTGCAAAA
>JAJJMC010009453.1:8548195-8652548 GCA_023531435.1 Papaver californicum
GCAAATGTTTATTTCTCAAAAAATACCTACAAAGACATAAAAGACATTATTAAGTGCAAAATCGAGTACTATCGAAGCAGATATTCGGGCGCAATATAGACACAAAAATGTGCCTATCAGCTGCCTGAATATAATTTGAATCCTTGGATGATTCAAATTTGAATATGTCATCCGACCACAATTATTGTGTGAATACAATATGAGTCCTACAAGGACCACCATGCCAAATACAATATACAAGGTGAACAAAGTATTATTGAACCAATCATAGGGTTTGACAAAGAGAGAAAATGAAACCCACAAATGGTTTTTACAACGGTTATTCTCATATAAGTTAATCCTAGACGAAGCAAAAGAGATAGTACTGAGAAATATGATCATGAGTTTTACTTTTATGCATAAGAGGAAGAACCTTCTAGTTTACAAGAGGCGCTTAGTTCTTCTGATTCTAATTTTTGGCAAGAAGTCAATCTAGTTATTTTGATTGTAAACCTGTATATACTCCATTTGATTCTAGAATTAAATTGTTTAAGAATACTAGAGATATCGCTAGACAATCTGAGTATGCTAGTATAATTGGTAGTTTTCGTTATGCAACGGATTGTACTAGACCATACATTGCATATGCAGTGGGGTTTTTATGCAAGTTTAATAGTAATCCTAGTTTGGAACAATGGGCTTCTGTTGAGAGGGTTATGCGGTATCTGAAAAGAACCATAAACCTAGGATTACACTATCAGTGGTATCCCGCAGTCCTTGAAGGATTTTGCGATGTTGATTGGCACAACCTTTCATATGATTCCAACGCCATCAGTGGATATATATTCACTATTGCAGGGGGAGTTGTATCTTGGAGGTCGAAGAAGAAGATAATTTTAGCTCAATCTACGATGTAGGTTGAATTGATATCACTAGAAGCAGCTATTGAAGAGGCAAGATGGCCGAAAAGATTGCATTCAGACATTCATTTATGAGAAATACAGTTACCATCCACTTTGATCCACTGCGATAGTACCGCGGCTATTGCAGTAGTGCAGAACTGTTATAATAACAGTAAGAATCAACAGATTCGTCGAAAGCATAACACGGTTAGAGAGGTTCTCACAACTGTGTTATGAGAGTGGATCATGTAAGCTCTGAAGGAAATTTGACTGATCTTTTTACGAAAGGACTAACAAGAGGTATGTAATACCTATAAAAGCATAAATCTTTTGTCCATTAAAATTTGAGTCATTTATAATGGATACGCAACCTAGAAATAGATTCAAATGGACTATACGAAGTTTTAAATGATAGAATCATGCATTCCCATAGCATGACATCATGAAGCGGGACTGACGGTTAAGTACTTAACTCTTAAAGATGTTTGTAAATCTTAAATTATAGTAGGATACTTAGCTATATGCGTAATTCTTAATAGACTCACATATACGAATGTGAAGGTGTGACCGCCTGCTATGAGAACTTGGGTATTTCTCTAGATCGTTCGTTAAAAAGGGGATAGGTTCATAGCCTTAAGGTCCAAACTTTAGAACTTTACCATAGATATAGTTGTGTGTGTTGAATAATATAGTATTAGTTAGAGTTCAAGACGCGAGTCACTCTAAACACTTGATACTTAGAAAGTTAAACATTATGTAAAGGTTTAAGTCAAAAGGAACCTTTGCTTATGCACCACTATATAACACTTGCTCAATGTTTTTAAAAATATAAGTGGGGGATTTGTCGGGATATATGCTTAAAAATATAATTGTGTATTATTATGTCACTTAGAAAGATAGTATGATGGTATACTTTTAGGCTTCCACACTATAGACTGCGGTTCAAGTCCCACCCATACAATTCACGAGGCTATATGGATATAAGTATATAACAAAAGCCCCGGAGCGGGGCCTTGGGGGTCTTGGGAGGTCTCATGATCCAGAAACTTAGTTTTTGCAGATTTGACTCTTGGTTTCTAAAAAACATCTTAAGAAAATTATCCTTTAATTAATTGCCTTTAATTTTGTTATTATATTCTATCTGTTTTTTGATTGTTAGGTGGGATTAGTTGTGAGTAATTAATCCGAAGTTATTTTCCTTAATTTGGATGATTCTCTTAAGCTATTAAAGGTTGGTTTTTGGAAAAGAGAAAAAACAAGTTTTTTAATTGATTTTTGAGAATTCAGAGCAAGTGTTAGAAAAAGTAGTTGTTAGTTCGATTTCTCATAATGCAAAGAAGTTGAACAAGAGAGTGATCAACTATTTTATCCCATAGGGTTTTCGACAAGAATTTACTGCAATCAAGAAGTGAGTCACGAAACACCTTAAAGAAAGCAACCTAGTCCGCGACTCAGCTGTTTGAGATTTGTTTTGTGTGATTAATTTATTTTTATTTTTTTTATGTGCAATTGTTTCCAACAGTAGTTACTAACCTCAAATTGAAGAATGATGTCTTTGTTGTCTTCCATACATCTTCAGGTCTTCATGAATAACTAGAGAAAGTCTCAACGTTTCTATGCTCATAGTCTAACCTAACAAAGTTGACTTCAGTAATCTACTCAAGCGACTCAGTTTTAGAATTAAACTTGACAACCAAACTTGACATACCAACGCTTGGTGGGTTCAACTGATCAATAATCTAACAATAATTAGTTTATCTAATCTCTTATGAGGCTTACTAAATTGGGATGAATTTTGTAAATATCCTTTGTACATGTTTTTCTTCAATATATAACCTTTTCTTTAAAATATATTTTTTTAACCAATAATGGAAAATGTGACTTTAAAGTTATAACACCTAATGCTGAGAAAAGTGACATAATTAAACAGTATAAACCCCAATCCCCTAGATCAGAATAAACACTCACCAAATAAAATAATTATACTCGACTACTTCATCTACTTTATGTAACCAAATGAATCCCAGTCTAATTCTCTATTTTAGCAGTGTCCTTGCGCCTGGTCGCTTCCCAATATGTCAAGAAGAACTATACTTACCTCTATGAACCAATTCACCTTAGATAAAAACTATCATCCACCAAGATGATGGTCGGTCGGTCATTGGTTTCCTTGATGATTATACTCTTAGTTATTTTAACGAAGTTCTTCCTTTACCATGATTTCTATTATGTTATCCTTACGATGCTTATTTTATGTTTAATTTAGTAATTATTTGAGTTTATGTTGTCTAATAACAACTATATTTTGACACCGGCTAAAAAAATTTGAGTCACCCTTTATAGTCTGTAGAAAGTTAATTCTACCTCATATTTTCTATTATTTTTCCATAATCTAATTTCTGGTTAGATCTATCAAACTTAACTTTAAACTGCTCTACGTAGAACTTGTCGTAATTCTTTTCTATTGCTTTTCCATATCATAAAATAGAGTAAAACACCAAGGTGATCAAACCTAGTAGACAAACCACCCATAAGTTGAGATCCATAAAACACCATATTTTCTAAACATGATACAAAAACCCTAAAACTTTTAAAATGTGTATATTACATCTATTTCATTTTAAAAAATTACCTAACCTACCCTCATATCCATCTTTTCTTCTCCATATGAGATTTATCATCTCTCTCTCTATCTCTCATATACCACCGCCGCCAACATCACCTCATCCTCCTACTCCCGCACCACCAGCAAAACCACGAAGATCTCCTGATCCTCCACCAACATCGTCTCTTTTTTCTTCTTCTCCCACCGCCAACAACACCTTCGTCTCCACCTTCCCCACCAACATCTCCTTATCATTCGCTCACACCACTACCAAACCTACTACCATATCTAGATCCGCCACCAACAACACCTTTGCCTTGATCTACCACCAATAACAGCTCCGCCACCAAACCCATTACCATGTTTATATCTTTCTTTTATTCTCTACGACCACCACCAGCACCTCATATCCGCCACCATCTTCACCTCCGCCTCTTCCTTCTATCCTCTATAACTACTACCATTACCTCCAGATCCGTCCCCAACAACACCTCCGCCTTCTATCCTTTACAACCACCACCTCCTTATGATGTATTCTCACCAAAAAATGATAATACGTTATCATTGCTGAAATCAATATTGTGTTGGTGAAATGACAGGTTTATGTTGAAACCAAATTAGGATTCAACAAATTTTGAAAGTTTATGTTGAAATTAAATTTGGTTTCAACTAATTTTTGCTTGTTTTTTTATTATTATGAAACTAATGTTTTGACGGTGAAACAGTAAGTTTATATTGAAACCAAATTTGGTTTCAACTGATTTTTGCCTAGTTTTGTCATAGAAAACCAATGTTGTTGATTGGGTAATTATGTAATTTTATTTTGAAACTAAGATTGATTTCAACTTTTGAAAAAATTAAAATGATGTTAAAACCGATGTTTAGTTGGTGAAAATAATAAATTTATGTTGAAACCAAATTTGGTTTCAACTTATTTTTATGTCGTTCAAACCGATGTTGGTGATATGGTAAGTTAGCATTAGGTCGTTAGCGTCAATGCACTTGTGACTAAGTCGCTAAGTATGGCCGCGCTAGGTCAATGGCGCATTGGCCATGGTCACATTGGACTAGGGATGTGCTTGCTAGAGCGTGCTAGCTAGAGGCACTATGGACAAGGGCGCATCAGGTAGGGCGTTGTGGCCAAGAGAAGTGCTGGAGCTAAGGAGAGCGTGAAGAGCCAAGACGCGCTGGAGAGCCAATGGATGCGCTGGAGAGTCAAGGGAGCACTGGAGAGCCAAGGGCGCCGGAGAGCCAAGGGCGCACTGGAGAGCCAAGGGCGCACTGGAGAGCCTAGGGATGCGCTAGGCAAAGGGGTGTGCTAGCTAGAGGCGCACTGGAACATGGGACACACTGGCTAGTGGCTAGTCATGAGAGGCGCTCTCGAGGACACGCTAGCTAAGGTACTTGGCCGAGAAGAGTTGGTGCTCTTAGCGCTAGGGTTAGGGTTAGTATTTTTAGCACTAACGATAAGGTGTTAAGGTAGTTACGAGCTAGCTAAGGCCTCATCAGGCGAAGATGTGCTAGCTAAGACCATGTTAGGTTATTTGGCGCTTCTCAGGTGTTAGGGTTAGCGCCAGGAAAGTTAACGCTTTTAACGCTAATGTGGCTAACTGGTGCTAATGTGGTGTTAAGCCAAATAGTTGGTGCTAACTCGGCACTGATAGGAGAAAAAACTAGGGTTAGCCTAGCTCAGAGGTTTAATGCATATTTTGAGGCATTGTTTCTTGGATTGTGGCGTGTTCAAGAGAAGTGGTGCATTATTTGTGGCTTATATTTAAGCAAAGTGCTAAAGTAGCATATTTGAGCTCAGAAGTGCAATTTGAGAAGCATTCGTTGCGAATGAAACATTAAGCTAGAATGTATTTTGGGGATTAAACATTAGTTATTCCCGAATTTGATAGATGTTGTTGGGACATCGATAAGGGATCGAGACAAGTTCAAGGAATTCAGCTGTGGAATTTATGCGACTTGAGACCAGCTCACTATGGCATGAGTATTATGAGTATTGAGGAGGCTGCACAGCCAGTTTAGAATGTTTGTAGTTATTTAGAGAGGACTCAAGTTGCTCTATACTAGTGGGCAACCCATCTAGGAGCTTGAGACTTATTATGTAGAGATTATGGACTATATTGTTAGCGTAGAATGCTTGTAGCCTTTTGTAGAGACTGTGTCCTCAATTCGCCTGTGGAATATAAGTAGGAATACATATTTTGTATTTTGATGTGAAGTCAGAAGTATGCGCACAAGTATGTATGGATATTTCTATGTTCGTGCAACTAGGCAGAAGGGCGATTTTACAATTATGACCGTTGTCAAAAACTTACCATCTACATTAATTCCTTTGCTTAGTGAGGAACAGTAATGTTGCACACTAAGCACTAGATGGTGATAGTATGCTTATAATGATTATATATACATAATTTAAATTTTAATAGTAGAAGAAGATATACTTAGCTTCTGTCATCCAGGTACTGGGATAAGTTCCCCTTAGCATGAATCTTGGATGTGATTAATAGATGCCCACGTTCCTGCCAGGAATTTCTAATTCGTGAGCCAAAAGAACCGTAGATGGGTTGAACTTCTTATACAGTCATGTTGGTTGAGCAACTACCAGCAGGGTCATGGAAAGTACGTCTATGAGGAGCACCATTGGCCAGGGAAGAAACTTGATTGGCTTTGTCTTACCCGAGATTAAGAGATGTGCCCCTTAGCATGAACCTTGGCTGGGAATAATAGCCTCATTCGTTCTTGCTAGGAATGCCAGCTTGCCGTGAGCAAAAGAGAAGATATGGTCGGCGCTTTCTTTCTTTGTTTGTTTCTTAAACAGGTCCGCCTCATCTCAAATAGAGGATCAAGTCAGCTGGATCGATTCTTCGTATATGTGTCCAATAATAAATATTGTTAGCTTTGTCTCCTCCGGGCAATGTTTTTGATGCAAAGTTAAGCCTTAAATTTAAACTTCCTTGTAAGCAAGTAGTTGGTTCCGGTGCTTGCTTAGATTTTGAGTATGAATCAATCGAGTGCTAGTAATAGCGTCAGCAAAGGGGGCAGTAGATGAGAGGCAAAACACCTGGAGACGATGCTTTGAGTTGTAGCTAGTAGCAGCGAAGTTGGAATATTGGAAACCGGCAGAAGAAGTTAGTGGTAGATCAGAACTGCAGGTGAGGTTGGCGGTGGACTCTAGTGATCTTGTTGTAGAAAGGTTGATGAGGTTTTCTTGGGAGATAGAGTGCAACCTGACATGATGGTATGTCTAAGAAGATGAAATTCCAAGGGCAGATGGGGTCTCTATAAAGTTGAGTCTTCTAAATCCCGTTTGGAAACCCTAGTTTGCACACTATTCACTTCCGAAGCTGTCGAAGTTTCATACAATTTCGGATTTTGACGTTTGACCTCAACTTTTGAAGCCAAGAAACCAAGCTATCATATGCAAAATGAATCACTCAATTCGGAGTTAGCTAGGTCAGCCAACCATGCGTAAACATTTGTGATTAGTAATCCCGTGTGAATTTTCAGATCTTGTAGACTTTAGTTTAAGATCCATATCTCCTAGCTCAGGTCTCCGATTGATGTGCCCTTCTGGTATGTCATAGTAGAGACATAGATGAACACTTCTTGTGAAGGATGTTTTGACCCATTCTTCACCGATTGTTGTCGATTTCTGAATTTGTAAATTGAAGAGGTACTGACGGGAGCATCAAAGAATAGTGGAGTGGACCGAGCTGGTGCCTAAATGTGACGTGTGCTGGAGGAGGTACGGTGTCTACTGGAGAAGGCAAGACGTGTTAAGATTTTATGGTGAGCATATCACTGGATCCCTAACCAACAACTTGTAAACCAATATTCTGGAAGTTGAGAGGAGAAGCCTGAATCTGGGGCGACTGTGGCATTGGATGTTTGTTTTGAGCTGGAGATGGTTGTGGTTTCCAAGTCTGGTACGTTTCCAATAGTAGAACCATGTGATTGAGGTAAGTAGCATCAACAAGAGTGGAGTTACCATTCTGGATGTGATTAGGTAAGAGAGGAGGCTTCCTAGTCGTGTGAGTACTGATGTAGAGAGGTCTTGTTGCTAGTACTGTTGATGATCAGACCTTCTAGTTGAAGTATGTTATTGTGTTAAGCTTTCAGAAGTGAGGGAGTCATCAGTCCCCAAGTGTAGCTTACTTAGATCCGCTTCTAGGAAGGAGATAATCTTACAGGTCTATGCTTCCAGAAACTTGACAGGTCAAGGGAAGTCATGAAAGTTAGAGCCATCCTTTGTGTTCGTTGAAGCGCTGGGGCTGGAGCGAGTATCTGAATTGAAGTTAAATCCATCGTTGTAGCTCTGGTCTCTTGAGATGCAAAGCCATTATTCTTTAATCTCCTTGACTCAAAGCAAGACTACCATGACTTGATTAATTGGTTTATTTCTTTCAGCAGGTACGTGTGATGCGCCCTTGAGTGGACATTATTCATGTCGCTTCTGATAGTCCCCAATCTATAAGAAAAGGATTACGGATAATACTTCCATATTGATGCTTCCGAGGCTTTGGGAGACGCCATGGATATAGAGGATAAAGATAAGTTGAAGGATGAAGAGCTGGATGAAGCACCCCACACTGAAGAACTTTGTGAAGAATCTGATTCCACTGTTGTTGACAGAGAAGTAAGCAATAAATATGAAGTACCACCGGGTTCCTCTGTTAGCTTGGATTCGTCTTGAGTAAGTTTCTTCTCTCTATGACTATGACGGAACATGTGAACTCTTTAAACTTCTCATGTAAACATAGTCATATTCGAATTTATAAAAACTTTAAGGATTTTCGTCATCAGAAAATTTCAGAAGTATAGTGCTTGGGAAAAACGTTGTAGAATCTTCATATGTCCTCCGTTTTGGATGATTGACCCATCTATCCATATTAGAAACAATTTCCTACATCTTGAAGGAAGAAATCCAGGTTTTGAGCTTGTTTGGGGCGTCAAAATGACCGAACAGTAGAACTCAGGAAGTATCCAGGAAAATCTTGACAGTTTTGACTCCGCTAGAAATTTTTGCCATAACTCTTAGATCGCTTGTCCAATTGATGACCAATTGTTGTCATCTTCAGAGTTCCCGAGAGGTAGTGAAAATAGTTTTTGACGCGGTTTTTGTGAAACAACTTGTAATAGGTTGGGCTCATGAAATACCTCAAATTGATAAGTGCATAATTTGCATGTTTTGTGTAACATTTTCTTACGTCTATTTGTTAGATTTCATGTGAATTACTTTGTATTATTATTACTTTTGTATATTATGTCTTTTGTAGGTTACATCTCTAAAGGAAGTGAAAATATAATGCTAAGGAAGAATTGCCAAAGACCCAGTGGATCTCAGTGGAATCCAGGATTTTTATTCGCCATGTGGAAGAGGACGAGAAAACGAAGCCAACGGCGAAAGAATGAAGTCAATCTGACTTCGTATGGGAAAGTTATAGGAAAAACAAGAACTAAGGGTAAAACGGTCTTCTCAATAAATTTAGCACCATTCTCTCTCGATAACAACATGTCCATAAAATCACCATTATCATCAACAAGCGTAGCATCACAAATTCGAAGGAAAGTTGAAGACGTTAAAGGTTTACAAGCAACGGTACAAGAAATAACATATTTCATATTCAAGTGAAGCAACAAGACAAAGAGCAAAATTATATATACATGTTAAAGACTTATGTACAAAAGCAAAGGAAATTAAAAGATGAGAGTCAGTGAAGTTTATGATATCGAGACAATACAAGTTGTGAAGAATCAAGTGATAAAGTCTTTATCCCACAGCCATAGTAGTTTCGTTGTTTATTTTATTTTATTTTGCAGTTTGTATTCTATTAATTTTATTAAATATATATATATATATATATATATGAAAAAAAATTGTTTAGTACTAGTTTGTTTGTTTTTATTCAATAAGGCCGTGGGGAAGAAGAAATTTATAAAAAAAGTTTTAGGCAACAAGGAATTGAGGAAAAGAGTTACAATTGTCAAGGTTCTACGAAATTCAAGAAGTCATCATCAACAATTGAAGAGCGAAGACGTTTTTATTGGATTTTGTGAGAATGGTGATAATTGTAGATCGGGCGACAAGGTAAGTAGCATTCTCATCCTTGCATAGTGGTTGATTTCCTTTCTTAGAGATCATTAGATAAACAAAAAAATGGTTTTTTTTTCATCCCACGTTTCTACGGGATAACATCTTCATATAATCCGGAAGGTTACTTTTCCTTTCCATCGTTCAGTGTGTGTAGGATTTCTATCTTCATTCTTGCTTGCACACATGAGAACCATAAAGTGCGTCTTTTGAGTGCAACTTCATAAAACCCTATTTGTGAGGCAAAAGTCGGGGCGGAATGCTTATTCGATCGCCTGTCGAGGCTGGATTCTTTTATATGGTGGTTTTCTCTTAACTAAGAGTTATGCATGAGAATCATGATCTTTGACATTTCTATGTGAATTTGGAGTATTTGAATAGTTGGAATTTAGGTTTTGTGGGTACCTCTTGTAAACCCTCACGAGACTATAACTCGTCCACTAGGGACACCTAGGGGTTTAAAGGCTTGTTACACATGCTAAGTGTAACCATATCCTCAACGAAAGGGAGTTGTTGTATTTTAGTTTAGGTTGGTTTAGATTTGTAGTTTGATCGAGGACTAGCAAAGGGCTAGTGTGGGGGAATTTGATAAGTGCATAATTTGCATGTTTTGTGTAACATTTTCTTATATTTATTTATTAGATTTCATATGAATTACTTTGTACTATTATTACTTTTGTATATTATGTCTTTTGTAGGTTACATCTCTAAAAGAAGTGAAAATGTAATGCTTTAAAGGAAGAACTGCCAATAACCTAGTGTATCTCAGTGGTATCCAGGATTTCTTTTCACCATGTGGAAGAGGACGAGAAAAAAAAAAGGAAGCCAACGGCGAAAGAATGAAGTCAATCTGACTTCGTATGGAAAGTTATAGGAAAAACAAGAACTAAGGGTAAAACGGTCTTCTCAATAAATTTACTATTGGCGCTCTGTCATACGCTAGGGGGAAGACAGTTTAATAGGAGATTGCTAAAAGCACCAGTGAACTTGTTAAGGGACGCCACATTTTCAAATAGTGTTAACTACACCAACTTAATTGATATGGGTCACCTTCTTCTTCATTCAAATGCGAACAGTGAAAACCAGGGTAGCTCAAGCTTCCGGCCATTGAGTTCGTGGCTGGATTATGGTTAGCTCAAGGGATGTTCGTGGTGTTAGGCATAGGGAGATAGATCCTGAGCTCGATTTCATGATGTATTATGGCTCGAGTTGTTTACGGCAGATTGTGAGTAATTGGTGATGATGTTTTGAGGGTTCAATCTGATGGTGGTGGTTGAGTCTCGATGGCACTATGGCGGAGATGAACATAGAGTCTTGAGAAGATCTCGAGTTCATGATGCCTCTGATACTCGATTGAGGAGTATCAGTTGAACCTGGCAGTGATGTGGAGACGATAATGTTGGTTGTGATCATGGAGAGAATGGCAGAGACATGATGTTTGATGATTATGGTAACCATGATGGTGATGATCGTGATGATGCTGCTAGTGATGAGATGAGTTGGTTGCAGAGGTTCGGTGAGAAGAATTGAGAACTAAAGATTCTCATTGCTGGGTCCGTGTTGCTCGAGTTTGGTTGTGACTGTAATGGTCATGGATGGTGACAGCTCCGTTGTTGGGAAGGATTGGCAGTAATGAGGTCGATATTTTTGATGAAGCAGAGTTCCAAGTTTGAGAAGGAAAGAATACCTAGTTTTCCTGTTGACGAAGATATGCCGAGAAGTTTGGAAACTGAGTTTATAAAACTCATATGGAAATATTCTTCGCGACAACATTCTTTTAGCAAGACACCAAACCCAAAAGTCGTAACAAAAAGAAATTCTCGATGGAGAAGCCATCGAGAACCTGTGAGAAAAGAAAAAAAAAAAGTAAGAAAGGAAAAGATTTCTCGATGGCTCGTGCCATCGAGAAACTGTGAACCAAATCACCGAGGAAAATAAAGACGATTTTGATTTTGGGATGGCTAGGTTCTGATTCCATGGCCCATTAGATGTGGTAGGATATTTTGGACGGTTTTGGCTAGGATTTTGTGAGTTTGGCAATTTGTAAGGACCTATCTTGACCGGGATTCGACGTACGAGCACTTTTATTTTTTGGACCTCTATATAAGAAACAATTCACTTCTTTTTGGGGATCTTTTTATCACTAAGTTTACACACAATGAGAGAAAGAAAGGAGTTTTGGGTTTATGAGGCTCTTCTACAAAAACTAGGGTTTGCTTTAATTTTCTACTTATTATTTTTCCATGGATTTTAAGAAATCATGAGTAGGTAAACTTCGTCTTATTAGGTTAAGAATGTAACCTAAGTAATGGACATGTTATTCAATTGATGCATTAATTTCATTATTCACTCTTTTGCATATCGTTCAAGTTTTACTAAGCATAATAATTATTTGATTGTGTTCAATTAATATGATTAGTTATTTCGCATGTTTAAGTCGTGAATTAAATATCTTAATAACTTATAAATAGCTAATTAGGAGTCTTAGGTATTTTTATCAAGAACCCTAATAATTAGTAGTAATTTGGGATTACTAGCGGTGCAAATCGTGAAAGAAGTCACAAGTAAAACTTGTCCTAGGTTGAATATACCACTATTATGTTGTATTTCCTAAGAGTAACCCGTCTCACAGAATTTAAAGCTTTCTTCAAGTTGAATCTCTTAGCGATAAAGCATTAGGTTATTTGTTAGAAAAGAATTAATATATTAGCGATTGCAATATTTGTTGATTTGTGGAGACGTAACGAAGTGTTGAAACCGATTGGGGATACTTTATGGTTACTGGTAATATGAGAGAGTGAATGACGATATTGATGTTTGATTGCATAGCATGTGTAATGATGGACGGCGAATTCCTTAACCAGTTCTCTCTTATAAAATTTTCTTAAACACTTTCAGTTTAATTTTTAGTTTAAATTACTTTTAAACAACAAAATCCCCCTGTTTACAATAGTTTTCAAATACAATTAACAACCCATATCTCCCTGTGGATAGAATTCATTCTTATTGCTATACTCTTATTTATAATTGTGAGTGAAGAGAACTTAAAATAACTTTTCCTTGCTAACAACCGACCACACACTCTATAATGAATGTATGTGACTTTTATGAGTATGTATAGTAGGTTTTGTGGTTCATGCTCAAGAATTTCATGTTTGAGATGTCCTGACCTAATATGCCTTGATCCTCTCTACTTTTAGGGGCGGAATGACCAAAATCAGAGAACTGAGCTTGTTAGAGAATGAACAAGAGTTATTGTTGATTTTGATGTGGATAGTGTACTTCCCCATACTGAGAACCATATGTGAGCTCCCCTTCGTGTACTTGTTGAGGATGATGCTCCTACTGACGTTGATGTGCATAATGGTAGTGTAGCAAGGAACGTGCTAGTTAAGTAACCTAATGCGGGTATTGTCATTGATTTTTCTTCAGTAGGACCCTCCCAGGGTACTAACATGATGGCGTTTTCACCACTCCATCGGTTTGTTTTGATTTGTAATGATCCATATCCCTCAGAGTGAATTCTGAATCGTCCTCGAAATGGGAAAAAGTTATAGATGAATATGAGAATTCTGATCTTGGTATTGCATGGGTTTTTCATCATCTGGGAGCTTCATGGAAGGGTGGAATAGGTAGCACCTTGCTGAAGGGACTGGTACCGGAGTGAAGAGACTGGTACCTGAGTGAAGGGACTCGTACCAGAGTGAAAGAGACTGGTACCTGAGTGAAAGGACTCGTACCAGAGTGAAAGACACTTGTGCCTGAGTGAAGGGACTCGTACCAGAGTGAAAGGGTTTCCTCGTGAAATGAAAAATTTGAGAACGTCATAGTTGGCTTTGGCTCTTGTTGTTGTAGAGTTTTGTCTGAGACGTGGAGCAGAGCTTGTCTATGGGCTGGTGTTGAGGCTAAGGTTGGAGCTGGGGTTGAGGCTGATGGTGAGCGTTCGATTTGTGGCGCTTGCTGAGATGAGGCCTCCCTCTTGACCCCTTTGTTATGACAAGACATCATGGATGATTGGATGTTGTAGTGATTATTGACCAGACAATTGCTCTAACAAATATCTCTACGACTTTTTGACTCTGAATCGGCATATGTAGTCACCAGGATATTCATCGATCATCTCGAACAATTTTTTTTAGATCTGAAAATTTTTTAATCCCCCATTATAGAGGGAGAATCGAGAGAGATATATCCCCCTGGTGAAATAATTTTTTTATGGCGATAGGGTAAAAGGTTGGTGCTGAAGAAGTGAGACTGGTCCATATTTTCCTTGAAATTGTAAAAGTCCTTCCCATGTCTTCATGGGAGACAAGGTTGGATCATTGGCTCTTTGATTGTCCTCTTTGAATGTATATCTCGTCATCATCTTGAATATTGATTATGGTACTGTTGACTTTGGTAGGCTTGGAATCGTTGCTTGCTGCAACTGATCACGGATCTATTCTGGGAAGAATTATTCCATTAGATTTGAGGCAAGTGAGTACCTATCTTTAGTGGTAACCATGTCTTTCTGTGTTCTGGAAAAAAATTTCATCTTTGCATCAGAACGACCATGCTGAGTATCGTTTGGGTGTTTCTGGTGTTTTCAACCGTCGTACAATGAGAAAGTCGGAGGTGAGCAACCTGCCGGCAGAGGGATCCTTTGAATTTAAGGCGGTAAAGAGGCCAATATTGATGGGTCGAGGATGAGTCTTTTTTGCCATGGTTTCGTAGGAGTCTCTCCAGATCTTCACGGGTGATAAAATCGAGTTGTTGGTACTTCTGTGATGCGCGATCAGGAATTATATGAATTTCATCATTCCTTTGAGTCTTTGACGTGCCGGCGTTAGTGGTTGCTGTGAGGTTGTTCCTGGTACGCTCTATCAGGTGATGGCGTTGTTCCAGGGAGAGTCGCTCCTTCAAAGTTTTGAGGCAAGCAAGTACTTCCCTCTGAGTGGTAGCCATGTCCACCTGTGTTCTGGCAAGGACTTCTTGTCTTTTCGTCAGATCAGCCATAATGGATAGAGTTTGAGTATTCTCGGTGGTTTCAGCAGTCTTGTCACCGATAGGAGGTGTAGTAGTAGTGTTGATACGAGGAGGTTAGTAGTGACAAGGGTGTTTTCAGAATCGCCATCACCAGTACTACCTGAACCTCCTATAGAAGTTGTAACTGCCCCAGACCTAAAATTCACCATTTTGAATAACTAAATATTGGCTTTTGTAATTGAGAGATTGATCTTCCGTTGTGGTCACCAATTGTTTTAGGGTGAAAACAAATGTAAGGTAAAATCATACTTTCAAGTAGGTTCGAGAGATCAAAATCGAACAGGACGAGCCTAAACCAAGAAATGACTGTCCACGTCCTGCTTCAATCACAAAGGTGGAAAAGATTATGGTAGGTCTTAGGGGATGGAAGCAAAGAAGGTTGAGACATAGGTAGTGTGTGAAAGAGAAAGGATTATCTCTGAGATGAATCGTTATTTCTGTATGTTTAGTTTCTCCTGACTGATTGTCTTGTATGTCCTGAATGGATGAGAACTATCTATTTATAGTTAGAAGAAGACACACTGATTTCTCGTAATTCGTGGAAGTTAGGGAGAGGTGAAGAAGTGATGATTGTGGAGATGAATCGTTATTTCTGTATGTTTAGTTTCTCCTAACTGATTGTCTTGTCTTTCCTGAATAGATGAGAACATCTATTTATAGTTAGAAGGAGACACATTGATTTCTCGTAAGTCGTGGAAGTTAGGAAGAGGTGAAGAAGTGATGATTGTGGAGATTGTATTGGGGTGGTGCCCGGAAAGTAGGAAAAACCTGTCTGACCACTACTCCTCATCCTCTCAACTGCTCTGTAATCGCCCACTACTTATTACCTTCTTGTTCGTGCATGTGTTTCCATAACGCACTATTTTTATAGACCACCATACCAATACCCTAATGAGAATCCATCCATGTGTTGTATTTGACATCTCGTGGAAATAGTAGAGCCATAAGCCATTATTGTTTTAATTAAGTCAAGTCAAACGATTTGCTAAGTTAGTGAGGCAAGTTGTGTGACTCACTGGATTGATAATCAGATGATTAGTGTCGAGTCTTGGAAGTTCAGTGGTCATGTACTTGCTTGGGAGTAACATGCATTTAATGGTTAAGTATTAGTTTAAAAGTGACTTAGTATAAGTCTGAGAGGCATTTGAGGCCAAATATTGCATAGGGTTTCTTAAGCAAGAAGACCTACTATAATGCATATAAGATTTGATATTGGACCAATATTGAGAAGAATGGCGTATTTATAAGGGAAGTAGCTAGCTAAGTTAGTACTAGATACTTAACACAAATAGTAATGTGCTAGCTCTTTTAGTATAAAAGACTAATGTGCTAACGTCTCAGGAGTAAGGCCAACATGCATAGCTTCTAGTAAATGTTAATTATATTAGGGCTAGGAAGCTAGTGTCAAGGAGGTTTGAAGTTAGCACTTCAATTAGATAGTAAAGTTATCCACAAGTGCATTGGACTAGGGATGTGCTTGCTAGAGGCGTACTAGATAGAGGCGCTATGGCCAAGGGCGCATCATCTAGGGCGTTGTGGCCAAGAGACGTGCTGGAGCTAAAAAGCGTATGTAGAGCCAAGACGCGTTGAAGAGCCAAGGGCGCGCTGGAGAGATAAGGACGCTGGAGAGCCAAGGGACGCGCTGAAGAATAGGACGCACTAGGCATGGGAAGGACACGCTAGGCATACAGGGACGCGCTAGGCAAAGGGGCGTACTAGCTAGAGGCGCTCTAGAACATGGGACACACTGGCATGTGGCTAGTCATGATAGACGCTCTTGAGAACGCGCTAGCTAAGGTACTTGACCGATAAAAGTTGGTGCTCTTAGCGTTAGAGTTAGTGTTAGCATTTTTAGCGCTAATGCTAAGGTTCTAAGGTAGTGACACGCTAGCTAAGGCATCATCAGGCTAAGATATGCTATCTATGACCATGTTAGGTTAGTTGGCGCTTCTCAGGTGCTAGGGCTAGCGCCAGGAAAGTTAGCGTTTTTAGCGCTAATGTGGCTAACTGGTGCCAATGTGGTGCTAAGACAAATAGTTGGTGTTAACTTGGCGCTGATAGGATAAAAGGCTAGGTTTAGCCTAGCTCAGAGGTTTAATGCATCTATTGAGGCATTGTTTCTTGATTGTTGCGCATTCAAGATAAGTGGCGCATTATTTGTGGCTTATATTTAAGCAAGGTGCTAAAATAGCATATTTGAGCTCAGATGAGCAACTTGAGAAGTATTAGCGTTAAGATATAATGTATTTTGGAGATTAAGCATTAGCTATTCCCGAATTTGATAGATGTTGCTGGGACATCGATGCGCATTCGAGACAAGTTCATGGAGTTCATGGAATTCAGTCGTAGAATTTATGCGACTTGAGACTAGTTCGCTATGGCATGAGTATTATGAGTATTACGGAGGCTGCAAGGCCAGTTTAAAATGTTTGTAGTTGTTTAGAGAGGACTCAAGTTGCTCTATACTAGTGGGCAACCCATCTAGGAGCTTGAGACTTATTATGTAGAGATTATGGACTATATTGTTAGCATAGAATGTCTATAGCCTTTTGTAGAGACCGTATCCTCAATACTCCTGCGGAATATAAATAGGAATACAATATTTGTATTTTGATATGAAGTCAGAAGTATGCGCACAAGTATGTGCGAATGTTTATATTTTCCTGCAACTAGGAAAAGGGGCTATTTTACAATCTGACCCTTGTCAAAAACTCACCATCTACACCCATCTTCCACTGAATAGTTCTTTTCACTAAAACTAGACTGGTGTATCTTTGATACCCGTTCTTGCAACCATAGATCAGACTTAATTCTTTTTTCAACTCTTCTAACTAAGTACAACTTGCATATGTTGCTACATAAATTTATGGAATCATATTCATCCTTGATAACGCGTCAGCTGCACTATTTTCTAGTCCCTTTTTATACTTAATTTCATAATCATAACCCAGTAGTTTTGCTAACCATTTTTTGTTGTGAAGGAGTCGTAGCTCTAGCTTCCAAAAAATATTTAAAACTTTGTTGATCAATGTAAATAGTAAAACGCTTACCTAATATGTATGGTCTCCATTTAGATATTGCGTGTACTATGGAAAGTAACTCCTTCTCATAAGTTGATAAGTTGAGATGTCGAGGTCCAAGGATTTTACTTGTGAATGATAGTGGCCTTTAGTTCTGCATTAACACTACCCCAAGTCCATGTTCACTTGCATCTGTCTCAATAACAAAGTTCTGATCAAAATTAGGAAGTGCTAACACTGGCGTCATTGTCATGGCTTTTTTTAGTGCTTCAAAGGAATTTTATGCTTTCTCAGACTAAAAAAAGTTATTTTTCTTTAACATCTGGGTTAGAGGGTATGACATCTTACCGTAATCTTTTACAAATTTTTGATAATATCCAGTTAACCCCTAAAACCCATGAAGGCCTTTTACTGACTTAGGCTTTGGCTACCTCAACATGCATTCAATTTTGGAAGGATCGACAACAACTCCATTAGAAGTAATGATATGCCCGAGATATTCAATCTCTTCTTTACCAAACGAACACTTACTAAGCTTTACCACTAGTTGATTCTCTAACAAAATATGGAAAGTAGTTTGAATATGCACTAGGTGATCCTCCCATGTACGAGTCTAAACTAAAATATCGCCAAAAAACACCACAATAAATTTTTGTAAATGAGGTCGAAAGATCTCATTCATCAGGTGTTGGAAAGTCGATGGTGCATTAGTTAAGCCGCACTGCATCACCATAAACTCATAATGCCCATCATGAGTGTGAAATTCAGTTTTAAGTATATGTGCCTCATTCATACGAATTTGGTGATAATCCGAACGTAAATCTAACTTAGAAAAGTATCCATCTCCATGCAATTCGTCAAGGAGTTCATAAATAACAAGTATAAGAAACTTATCTTTAATTGTTACTTGATTGATAGAGTGGTAGTCGATGCACATCCGCCATGTTCCGTCCTTCTTCTTGACCAAGAGAATTGGTGATGAGAATGGACTTGTGCTTGGCTTGCCTAATCCCTCATCCAAAAGCTCCTGCACTAGCCTCTCTATTTCAGATTTTTGACAATGCGCATAACGATATGGTCGCACATTCACCAGAGTAGCTCCTGGTATTAATAAAATCTTGTGATCATGAGATCGCACCGATGGTAACCTAGTTAGCGTTGAAAATACTGAACTATAATTATTAATTAATAGTTCAATCTCCTTAGGTATCACTGATGGTGTCAACTTTGGATCCAAATTTTTTCCGCAACAAATCATCCCTTGTGCTCCCTGTTTGATTAATTTCCCCATTGTATGGATGGAAACTAACTGGTTAACCTTGGATTGTTTACCAATCAATTGTATATTTTAGTCTTTCACCTTGAGTTCGATTGTTAAATATTAAAATCCCACCGAAATATCCCTAGAGTTTGCAACCATTGTGCTCCTAACACCATGTCACAACCACCCTGGAGGCGAAATTCCAAATTTGTGCACCGCCCAAGGCATGGCATTCGACTTTCGTTTGCAATCATAACTTCAAACGTTTCATCTTTAATCACCCCAATATTCAATAGTTTTGGTATAACTGGATCAAGAAAGTTGTGAGTACTGTCTGAATCCATAAGAATTGCAACTTTCGTCATCTTAATTTCTCCCACAATACGCATGGTTTGTGGTAGTGTCAACCCCGCTAGAGCATGCGTAGAAATTTCAATTGTGTCTTTTGTTTTTGCGTCTTCCCTAGTGCACTCTTTTTCTTCATCGAAGTCCTCCCCTTCAATAAGAAATAAATTTTTTGACTTACATCTATGCCCCCTAAACCATCTTTCATCGCAGTTGTAACATAATTGCTTCTTTCGTCGTTCTTCCGCCTCTTCCATAGTCAACCGTTTTATTGGGGGAATATGATTGCTTTCAATTAATGGGGTTATGGGTGTAGTATTAGGTCGCATCAGAGGTCTAGAACCATGTCTTCGTAAGTTAACCTTTTCATTTTATAAACGAGCTAACCCTATAGTCTCTACTAAATATTATGGACTTAATACTTGCACTTCTAGTCGGACCTCAGGTTTCAATCCACCAATATAACAACTCACTAAAAAGCTTTCTGAAAGATCACTTACCAGGTTTGATAGTTGTTCAAATTCCTCTTGATAATCTCAATAAAATTAAAATTGGTTTGACTAATCTTGGATAAAATCGCTTTTGGGTCGTCATATTTTGTGCGCCCAAATATTTTTAAAAAAGATGTAGAGAACCCTTCCCAGTTCGGGTTAATTGGTATTTTTTTCATCCATATGTATCATTGTAACGCCTTCCCCTCAAGGTTTAAACCCGCCAACTTCACTTGTTTGTCTGGAGGTGTTTCATAAAATTCAAAATACAATTCAATGCGATACAACCAACCTTCAGGATCAGTACCTTCGAACCGTGGAAAAATCACCTTCCCATAATTCTTGGCATATTACGAGGTCCACTGGTTCACATCAAATTTTTCTCCAATAGCCTTTCCAATTGTTCCGCCAACCGATTGCTTGATGTAGCCATCGCAGTAACTTGAGATGTTAATTGCTCCATGAATTTTCTTTTTGCTTGTCGAGTTTTGGTCATACAAGGAGTAAAACCGCTCGGATACCAATGATAAGAATTGAATTCTTACCACAGCCAGCAGAAACGATAATGCAACGAGAGACAAAAAGATAACAAATAGACTTAGGATTTATGTACTAAAATAAGACCTGACATATTGTTTATATAGACAGAAAACTTAAAAGAATCCTAATCAAACTTCAATTCCTATTCCTAATGTTACTAGACCTTGAGGATTAAAAAACTCTTACGAGAAAAACCTTTCAAGAATCCTAGATAGACAAAATACTAAAAACAAATGAACTTCTATTTTCTTGGTGACATATGTTCCTGCTCTTATCAGGAGCAGGTTTATGCAGCAAAGTTGCTGCCCTCTTCTACCTCAATAGAATTGGATTCTACCATGGGTTTGCTGGTTGGTGGTGGTGTTGTTGATAAAGATGGTAGTCCTGGTTGGTGGTGGTGTTAATGCAGTAGTGCTGGTATCGGTTGTAGCGATGGTGTTGGCGGTAACTGTGGTGTTGGTTGTTGGTGGTAATGGTTGGTGATGAAAAATGGTGATTGTGGTGTTGGTGGTGGCGATGGTGGTGATGGTATTGGTGGTGACGATGCTGCTACTGGTGGTGATGGGTGGTGGTCTTACTGATTGATGGTGGTAGGGTGGTGCTGGTATTTGTGGTGGCGGTGATATTGGTTGTTGGTGGTACTAATTAATGGTGGTGCTGGTTGGAGGTGGTGGTGGTGCTGGTTGGTGATGACGGTGCTGGTTGGTAGTGGTGTTGGTTGTTGGTGGCGATGATGGTGGTGATGCTACTGGTGATGGTGGCACTAGTTGGTGGTGGTGAGTTGTTACTCGTAGTGTTGGTAGTGAAAAGAAAATAGAGATTGAGAATGAAATTGTTTTTTATTTTTATTTAAGCTGAATTAGAATAAAGAATATTTTAGATAGTTTGTGTCAAATAGGATTTTTGCTTATGTTTTTATTTATTAGGATTTTATAGTAACTAGGTAAGGGTTTGTGGGGTTATAACCCGTGTTATTTCCATATTCCTAATGTTTCAAGGGTAACTACGTTTGACTAGACTCATCAAGCTCTGACTTAGTCAATCCCCCTGCAAATAAAATTGAGCTACCCTGGTCTCTGGCTATTGTCTTGGACAGGTGGACCTCTGTATAGTCAGAGTCGATAAACACAGTCTTTATCTCCTAATCCCAACAAATAAACAACACAAGTCGTTCTTCAATCTTTGGGGAAAATGGTATTTTCCGCAAACCCATTATCTCTAAGTGTTCCGGAACCAGCTTTTGAATCATGGCTTCGGGATAGTGGTTACCTCGAAATTCTCGATGAACGAACCACAAATCTCGATTATCACTCTTCTTACTCGAGCAACAATCAAAGTGATCAGAAAACAACCACAACCACCGCTTCTAGCACCACAACATCTTCATCATCTTCAACGATTACATCAACATCGACCGTTACTTATACTTTGTTTGCTTTAACTTTCTCTTACTTATCAATAATCTTCTCTCTTTTCACGCTAAACCCATTTGCTAAACTCACAACCGATGATTTCTCAGGGAATACTCCATCTTGGACTGTTGGATTTATTGGTTCTTTTGATTCCTACTCTTTTCCTTCTACTTCTTCACAAGCTAAACTTAGGATTCATGAGAATATTAAGCGTTATGCTCGAAATTATGCTACTCTCTTTGTCTTGTTCTTTGCGTGTTCATTGTAATTTCTTTGCACTTCTCTCAAAAAAAAATGTTGAATTAAAAGTTTTATTATTGGATTAATTTATGTTATGATGGTGAATTTCAGGTATCAAATGCCCGTTTCTCTTTTAGGGTTGATTTCTGGTTTAGCTCTTTGGGATGGTGTTAGATATTGTAGTGACCGATGGAATTTGGAAGAATATCCATCTCTAAGGCTAACTTTGGTTCGCTTTGCTCAATGTGGTGAGTTTTTTTCTCGATTCTCACTCTGTTTTAAAGTTAGCTTGATTGTTATTAGTCTGCTATTGACATGTAACTATACTCATTTAAGTATTGCAATTGTTTTCATTGATTTCACTTGGTGGAGTTGTTGAATTGTGTGCGGTTGTCTATGGTTCAAATCATATTATTGGCACAAACTTGATTACTAAAACTGGGTTCCCTCTACTTGAACCGGAGAATCACTAAAGCAACTAGACATACGTTCACTTCACAGTTTATCTCTTCGTAATGTAACAGCTAATTTGTAAACGTTTTGCTATTGAGTTAAAAACGTTTTGTATTTTGACTGAGTTTAGAACCATAGACATTAGAAAACATAAGAACTAGAAAGGGTTGGTCACTGAACTTTAGGAAACACAAATATTACTGGTGAGTGTGATGAATTTGGTCTATCCACGAGTGGATCAGCACCATTGATTTGGAAACGGGACTTGGGACCAAGGATAGAAGATGGTAGGTCAGCCTAATCATGTTGCGGAGAACAATATCTGCACAGAGGATTTTTTACCTGATTCAACACCCATAATGTTTTACCTGATTTACTATGGGTTAGGACTTAGGTGGTTGTTCCTTATATTAATTTATCAAATAGTCTTCCATCAAGTACTGTCTAAAATCCAATCTGCTGAATATTAGATTTTAAAGTGTTGTATGTATCTCTCAATACAAGGATAAATCAAAGGCTTACTGCAAACAGGAGAACTGGAACAAATAATCAACCCATGTGTGTCCAACTTGCTGCTGCGTGTAGGAAAACTACGCCATGTTTATCTGAAATACCTCGAGTTTTCTTTCTGCAATATTCATTGTCATTTCGTATTTTCGATATGCTTGTTTCTATGTATTACGTGTTTCAGACAAACACGTATGCAGCCATCCGCCTATACATTTCACTTAACTGAAATAGTTGCTACCAAGTTCTCGTTCAGTTTGTTCGTTGCAATTAGATTAATAACTTACAAAATGGTTGTGCATAATTTGTTGACAGTTGTCTTTGGACTAATAAAATCTGTTTTGTTCTTCCAGCAACTGCAGTTATTCTGTATTGTTCCAGCGTTCAGATAGCTACCTTTTGGGCGATTGCTGTCGGTTATGCAGGTTTGTGTTGGATCTACACATGCATAAGCCATCAATTGTGCTTTACGTTTCTTGTATTGCATCTTAGTTTCCTACCTCCTTTTCCAGTTATGCTTATGCATGCCTCACTGCGGAAGTTAAGTCCATCAAAGCAACCTGCTCTGGCTGACGGGAACAAAAGGTTTCTGCAGAGCAAAAACAGGGGTTAACTACCATATCTTACTTCATTCCAGCATAATCCTTCTGGAGAATGAAAAGAGCCCATAGGAATCAGACTAAAAAGTTGCAAATTCTGTCCTCATAGATATAGAACTCAGAAGTGTTCACGGAAAGCTAGAGCCAGAGCCAGGGGTGTAAGGAGGTCTTTTAATCTAAGTATGTAAGATTCAAGTTCTTTCCCAGTAGCATAGGGAGCATCATGTTTATTACTACATTATGTTTGTTTTTTTGAATCAGATCTGATTCATCTGGATCTGACTAAAATCACCTGATTCATATGAATCTGACTGAATGTGTTTGTTTTTTGAGTTAGATCTGACTCAAAAATATGTGAGTCAGTGGTTTAGTTTAATGAGTCAGAGGTATTTCTATACCTGATTCAAACGGGTCCAAGTCAGGGGTTAGGTCTGACTAGGGTATCGACTCAAAATTTAAAATAAACGATCTGACATCTGACTCGGACCGAGTCAGGTACAAATAAACGGGCAGTAATTTTGGTGAGTTGTAATGTACATGAAATAAGATATGTAGTATGACTATTATTTCAGAGCTAATTAATCTGATGCTTCTCTTCTGTGGATCATGTCGTACATTGATTAAGATCATACCTCACTTAAAAAGAAAGACGAGACAAGCCAAATTAATCTTGAATAAAGAAGAGGAACAAAAATAATCTTGAGTTGGACTCTTTACTTATGCAAGAGTTGAGTAGATACTGTTTAAGACAAGGGGTTTGCGCCACACCCCTTCTTAATTTGTGCAACCCTCTTATGTAATTATATTCCCATCCAAGGCAGGCTGTCAGTCTTTAAATTTAGGCTTCTACTCTTCCTTGTGAATTTGATCGTAAATGATTACATATCATCCGTCCAAACCAGGGAAACCCCCAAAATAATCAACTCTTTCTTTATTTTTACTGCCAATTGTATTCTCTGAACAAATTTGATAATCTATATTAAACCAGGGGAATAACAACGAAGAAACTTATCATCAAGATTTGATCTTGCTTCAAAAAATAAATAAATCAAGATATGATCCTGCTAGAGCTCCTGCAAAACACGTTCTTTAAAATTCCATGCGCGAAGATTATCGACAAATAAGGAAAACAGTACAAAATCCGACCACATTGACATTGCCACATTGGCCCCAATACACAACCCCGGGTAATTCTCCATATTTTAAATTGGTTTCTATTTCGAAAGTTATAAATTTCTTTGAGAAGTAAAGTACAATAAAAATTTTGTACAGAAAAACAATCCGCTTCCTGCTAGTAAATATGAAAGGCAATTCTTCGACCAACCTGACTATTTGTAGTCTGTTTGCATTCAGCCTTGTTTTGGTGCGGTACATGCAAAACTGTATAAATATTATCCATATTTTCCCACAATCACCCTCATGGCCTCGTCCAAACACAACTTCAAGCGTACTTTATAATTTTGAGACAAAAGTAAGAACTGCTAACCATATTACAAGACAAAATTCATAAGAAACCAAAAGAAAATCATGTTATTTTAGTTTACTAACTGTTAATGGTAAGATTTTATAATTTGTAACAGTTAATGGTAAGATGATGGTTATAATATTTGTTATCAAACAATCAAACCCATTCCCTAGCCGTCCAAAACCCTAAAACTAGACCAATCAAATCACACACATGCTACTAGATTCCCCCAAATGGTTCTAAAATCTAAATAAGCCTATAATATTAACAGTTTCATGCTTCAAAAAAGAAATAAAAAAAATTAACAGTTTCATCCCCCGTCGCTTAATTTCACTACTACGATCTCTTTCCTCTCGTATTAACAACCATCTCTCTATATTTTACATGGAAATATAAAAATGAAAAAAAGAAAAAACAGCTCATAATTCTCTTTCCTAAAACCATTGCAAGTAATATTTTCCCCGATCTCTCTCAAATACTCAAAAGTCTTATTAAAAAAGAAGAAGAAAGAAACCGACTGAGTAAACAGAGATCCAAGGTTCTCCCTTTTCAGTGCTTCATAAGTCTACCTCAAACAACAATCTTTATGCGCTTCAGGTATTTTACTCTCTCTTTTATCAATAGTTAACTAGCACACTTACAGAAAATACGATCTTAATTTAGACAAATGAGAAACCCTAGATTTTAATTATATTGATTCCGAAACGACAAGTGCTGTAAATTTCGCTTTCTAATTTGCTAAGGTGTTATATCAGTATCTGTTGTCTACCAAATGAACGATGAAATTGAAAGATGAATTTCTTGGCTTTTAGTTTAAGTGACACTAGCATTGTTAATTGACATATAATCAGGTTAATTAGATCTCAAATGTTCTGAAATTTGACTGTTTTGTTGATTTTAATATATTTTGTATTGTTTATATTGCAGCAATAAATTTGCTTTTTGATATATTGAGCCAATGTTGGTTCTTTGTGGTTGTGATGATGAAGAGGGTATAGAAGAATATAAGAAGTTTTGCAGGATTTGACTTGGGTTTACTGCCCCAGACCTCTCCATATTGTATTTTAGTAAGTTAAGGTAGCAAGGAGGGGGTTTATATTTGCAAATATGGCTGATGCTGCAGCAATAATGGATGCCATTGGATCTAGATTTAATTCACTAGAGTTGATTGGGAAAGGATCATTTGGTGATGTTTATAAAGGGTGAGTACTCAATCTTGCTTTTTACATTTCAGATTCATTAGCTGGACATAGTGACTACTATTTTGTTGATTTGCATACACCCAATTCGGTTGAGGAACCCTTTTACTTTATTATCCAATACTTTCCTGGCAACACAAACCAAGATTGCGTCTATTTATACAGAGTATCTAATGTTGATGTTCTAGCAGGTCCGACCTTACGTGAAAGAATTTACTTGAAAAATAGGAATACTTGTTCCTGGTTCTGCATCTCAAATGCATGAACACTGGATGAGAATCTCAACCTTAGTATATGATTTCTTCAATTATCAGCTCCAAATTCTATTAACTGACTATATAAAAGCTTTTTTATGCGTAAAGTTATCATGTACTACATATCTACAACAATTTGAGAGTTTCAGTTTGCACTATAGGTCGCTTTGGAATTTGTAAGCAGTAACATTGTGTACTGTATTTGCTATGCTGCACGTCTTTGTTCTACCAATGCAACTTTTTTTTGTATGACGAACTGTGTGACAAAGACCCCCACTTTCAAGTCTTTCAATTAAACTCCATTATCATATCTTACACTGTTACACACTCAATACCGCAAGATTGTTTTTAGTTTGATTTATCTTTTGTTTGGTAAAGTTTTTTGTTGATAGTTTTATTATTTGGTTCAGCTGTTGTTTAGCGTTCATATTTCATATTGGGGACAGTGGATTGATTCACAAATTTAATATTTTACTTCAGGTTTGATAAGGACCTCAGCAGAGATGTTGCTATTAAAGTTATTGATCTAGAAGAAGCGTGAGTGTAATTTGGTTTTTAATATTTAATTATTTTATCTTGGAACATCTGCTTTATCTGTCAGATCCTGTGTTTACCATGTTCACTAGCAGTAGTAGCATGAGCTTGGGTAGCTATGTACATAATCATTTCCAATGAATTATAAGTTGAACAATTTGATATTGGATTTCTGTCATGATTTGTAGTTGCATATAACTAAAAGACGACCCTTAATAAAAAGCTTTAGGTTTGACCATTCCCCTATGAGCCAGTCAAAAACAAACCTGATAATGCAGGGTGGTCAACTCCCATTATCATATATAGAAGCTACCATTTGATTTCTAGAGTCCATCTGAATTGGAAATTACCCTGAACAGAACTCAAGTCACGCATCTGCCAGGTCTTCTCTTCTATATTCTTTCTCCGATAGCCTTATAGGAGTAGTATTAACTGTTTCAGCAACCACATCAGATCATGAAATGTTTCAGAATTAAATTTATTCTTAGTTTTAAACTTTTTAGTTTCGGTAACCCAAGAAATTGTATGCTTGAAGTTTGAGGAAGGAAGCACTCAGCCAGCCTATACATGTCAATTCTAGTAATGTACTTTTCAAATATTGTTTATTGAAGTCCCCCACTTACTTTAGTTCCATCCCTCAGTACTACTAACCCATCTTATACATGTTCTTAGATCTTAGTTTCTTACAAAACATTTTCAACGTCATTTTTCTCCCATTCCTCTTTGGTCTATAACCTAGACCCTTCTCCAAAGTTGGCATTCCTCTTAAATATGGATTTATAAGTATTCAACTTTATTGAGATTTACTACAAAATTGTCCCAAGTGGTTATTTATTTCTTATGGTGTTGTGCAGAGAGGATGAAATTGAAGATATTCAAAAGGTGGTTTCTTCACATTTCAACGTAATGATCTACTTCTTTGTCATGTTAAAGTTGTTATTTGCTCATCCAAGGTATCTTTACTGCAGGAAATATCAGTTTTATCCCAATGCCGGTCTCCATATATTACTGAGTACTATGGTTCCTACCTCAACCAAACCAAACTGTGGATTGTAATGGAATACATGGCTGGTGGATCCGTTGCCGACCTTGTAGGTTACTCCAGTTCACTTGCTTCTATGTTTTTCGTAACATTATCTCAGTTACTATCTTGAGAAGGATAGATTGCACAACACCTTTACTTATCATCTTTCTCTTTGGCAGTATCATAGATGCCCACCGCTTGCCAACCTTTTATATGTTAACCCATTCCTCGTTCTTTTCCAACTATAGAGTCAAAATATTGTAATCTTCTTGATTAAATGATCTAGCTTGTAGACATTCCCAAGAATTTTAAAACTTTCTTATTCTAATCAATGCATACCTTCAAAAAAAAATGATCCAGCTTGTATGCACTTTAACTATGCACTTGATTTTATCTACTGGATATTGTAAAGGGAGGAAAATAATATGTCTCCCCAGTTAGATGACTCATCTTTAGAGTACCAGAGATAAGATGAGAAGCCTATAGATCATTTCCTTGGTTGTAATATCCATTAAATGTGTTAAAATATTACCCATGCATGCAATAGGGCAACACCAATTTTTTCTTATGCGCTTCTTTATGTGCGCCTGTTTAATGGGGTTGTGGAAAAATAGATTGCTAACTTACATGCGCTCTTGCAGATTCAACCAGGTCAGCCACTGGATGAAATGTCCATAGCTTGCATTTTACGCGACTTGCTTCATGCCATTGAGTACCTTCACAATGAGGGGAAAATTCACAGAGATATTAAAGGTTGTATGTATGACATGCTTCTTTTGAAACATTTACTTTTATCTTATTTTATACTAGATAAAACTGAAGCATTCTATAAATCTTTTCTTATGTACTCTGGACTGTGATCTCTTTGATTATTCTGCCAAGGTATTCTAAACTACCATGTTGCTTACGAACAATGTTGTTCTAATTTTTGCAGCGGCAAACATCTTACTCTCAGAGAATGGAGATGTCAAGGTATGCAAATCTACTTCTCTTTCTCTTTTAAAGCCTAACATCATCAACCTAGACTGATAGAAAAATAAATAGATAATGGATGGGATGGAGTTTTCATCAATTGTGTGTTTTCTCACTCATTAGTTATTTTTGTGACAGGTCGCAGATTTTGGTGTCTCTGCCCAATTAACGCAAACAATTTCGAGGAGAAAGGTCAAGCTCTTACTTCCAGTTTTACTTTTTTGGAAGGCCTTATCTTTTGTTTCTGTCCTTCAAGTCTTCTTATCATTTTATCCTCGTGAGAGTCTTGAGTCTTTGAGGACTCATTAAAGTTTAGGAGGTTGTGATGTATTTCTTCCTGGGATGAGAGGGGGCATTGATGATAGTCCTAAGTGGCACATGGACAATCAGAGGCAACTTTTATCAGTTTATAATGATCTTGTGCCACTCCACTCATTGCAATTGGTTTTGAGTTGGGTGCTCAAAAACTTAAAAAGGAGTGTTATTTAACTGTGCTTATATGTTTGACTGGTGGCAGACATTTGTAGGAACACCATTCTGGATGGCTCCAGAGGTTATTCAAAACTCAGACGGATATAATGAGAAGGTACCATTGGATTATTTTGATCATTCTTTTGGTTAGTGATAATTCCGTCACATCTTTAATAAGGTCAGATCATTCTTGGTGCAGGCAGATATTTGGTCTCTGGGGATCACTGCTATTGAAATGGCAAAAGGGGAACCCCCACTTGCAGATCTACACCCAATGAGGGTTCTTTTCATCATACCTCGAGAAAATCCACCTCAGGTTTACTGTTCTTCTGTTACTCCAATTTGCATCCTCGGTTTACTTCAAGACAGCTTGTTCAATTACTTAGAAAGTGTGCAATTGTGTATTCTGCAGCTTGAAGAGCATTTTTCTCGACCTATGAAAGAATTTGTTTCCTTATGTTTGAAGAAAGTACCTGCTGAGGTAATTATGGGTTCATTTATATATCAGAAGCTTAGGTATGGAAAAGAGAAATACTGCTTCAAGGATTTTGTTTATGTTTCAAGTTTTAACCATTATTGGGCTAAATGCTGCGAAACAAATTCAATCATGTTTTTGTCCACTTACTTTCAGAGGCCAAGTGCTAAGGAACTTCTTAAGCACCGTCTCATCAGGAATGCTAGAAAAAGTCCCAAGCTTTTGGAAAGAATAAGGTACAATTTGTGCTAATTTTGCTTCCCTCATGAGTTTACAATTGTGGTACAATGTGATCATTCTAGTAACTTCCATGAAACTGGCTTATTTAGTAACTATGCCGGCTTTTCTTATTCTCTAGAGAGCGTCCAAAATACCAGATAAAGGAAGAAGACGAACAAACCACAAGAAATGGTCCTAGTGATTATGATGGATCTGATACTGTGAGAGTCAGAAACTCAAAAGATGATGACACCGTCAGAGTCAGGTTAATTACATTTTTAGTTTTGTTTATCTTTCCTTTTTACTGGTTAATTGTTCTAAAGTAGTTGTTCTCTTTTTCCAGTCATACAAAATCCTTCAAAAATGCTGGTTGGGACTTTAGTATGGGTGGAGCTGGGGGTACAGGAACTATATCAGCAGGTTCAGGAACTATATCAATGGGTACTGGAACAGTGCGTAGTGCTGTAAAGCCACCACAAATTGGTGGTACAAGAGAAAAGAAGTCAGAAGTTTCCTATGGTTATTCTCCAAGAAAAAATCTTGACAGAGGGAACCAATCAATTGCATTTGGAGGTTCGGTTAACGAATTATCACAAGAACTTTCTGTTGGGAAAGATTCTAGATTCTGGCGTGACAATGAAATACAAGATAATTCCCTCAATGATGTGAGACATGTTTATGTATAGATACACGCATATAAATCAATTTGTTTTTTGTTACTTGATCAACTCATTTTGTGCTTTTCAATTTCTAATGGTGCTTGAAGTGTCCAATATACAGGACGATTTTAGTGGTTCCGGAACTGTTGTTGTACGAACTCCAAGGGGAGTGAAGACGTCTATGTTTGGTGACCAGAGTACTTCGGTATGTAAGCATTCATCTTTTCTCATATAGTTCCCTGAACTGGGATTTATACGTATTTATGTTTATATGATGAGGCATTTGATGCGATGTGTATTTGTGCAGTCTAGCAGCAGAAATACTTACTTTGACGATGCTTCTACTAGTGGTACTATTGTTCTGCGTGGGCAGCATGATGAGTCTGATACTCCTCCTCGAACTCCAAAGTCTAGACTGGGAATCCAAGAAAAATCCTCGAGTGCCTCCCTTGAGGATAGTGCGAATAATCTTGCAGAGGTTGGTGTCATCTTTTTGATAGTTTGCAATGCATTCATAAGCTCACTGGTTTTTGTTTGTTTAATTTTCTATGGGTTACATCTTTAAATGTAGGCAAAGGCTGCGATGCAAGCAGCATTGAGGAAAGGAAATTCTCGAGATAGGTCTGCTGTGAGCAAGTACAACAAAGATGCACAAGAAAACAAAATCAGGTTTATTTCCAGTGTATATAATGACCACATGTTTGTTAACCTCTGAAATAATTAATTTAGGGCCTCAAAACTTTCTTGTAGAAGAAAGAGACCCCATGATCAATCAAAGGCTACCTAGCAAGGCTTAACTTTTGAACATTCTTTTGCTCTACACGTGTTTGTTTCACTCAGTAACTAGATTGCAAAACTGAACTCTTCTTGCTATCAATACTGGATGACACTATACCTTCTCAGGAGTTCGCGAGAATACTATGATGCACCTAAAGCACTTCCTTGTTCTCGTCAAGCAAGTGATGAAGACGAGAGTGCAACAATTGCTGCTGCAGCAGCATCTCCTCTATTTTCAAGTTTGCTGATCCCGTCATTGAAAGAGGTGAATACAAAGACATTATTTGTTCACACAAGTTAGCTTCCAAACTAGGGTCACTGTAATCACTCTGATTCTTACAAACAACAAAACCAAACTTTCATCAAACATGTCTTGATCTTTTTTATAGGCTGTTGGTGATGAGTTTGAAGGATCAGCGGCTGTACGGGATGTGGTGAAGACGCTTGTGCATCTCGATCGAATGAAGCCGGGTTCATGTGAATTGTTTGTCAGGAAGTTGCTGGAACAACTGGGAAGGTGCACAAAGTTTATTTATGTTTTAGTTTTCATTTTGCATTTATCACCAACTGAGCAACGTTGTAGTTTAAACACAAATAATTAAACTGGAGCAAGTTTTACAGCTCAAAGGAATCATCCTTTAAGGGGCTTCGGGAATTGGCAACCAACGTGTTTACAAAGAAAACAACAGCTGCTGAAGAAAAAGAAAATCCAAATATCAAGGAAGCAATGGAGAAGAAGAACCAAACTGTGGAACTTTCTGCAAATTTAAGTCCACTCGCGAGATTTCTTATCACGAGGTTAGTTTAATTCACATCTCTGTAGTCTCTGATTCATGATAGGGATCTTCTGCTTGTTAAAAATCTAAGTTATCTAGCACTTTGAACCTTTAATGTGATGCAGATGGCAGGGCCAAGCTTCACGAGATCTCAACCCGATTTAAGAGGATTGATACCGCCTTGGTTTTTGGCACTTGTTTGTATGATTTACTTTTTTTTTTCTTTGTAAATCTATTTATTTAGGATTTGTACATAACGTTATCAGATTACCTCTATTTTGCTTTTTTTTACCAGCCCCATTGCTGTATAATTAGTGATTTTTCTAATCAATATTAATTTTTTGCTTTTTTTTTTGCAATCTATTTTTGGTAGCTGTATTTCTCGGTAAAATTGAGAAGTTAGCAGTAATTTTTTTTAATCTCTACTGATGTAAGATACCAAGTTTTGCATAATTTAAGCTCATGATTTTATTCGGGTAATCAACTTATGATAACGCCTTGGTGACTAGTGTGTATAATGTTCTTTAATTTGTTCCCTATCAGCGAACACGCTGAACAGTTCATCGAGCTACATCTATGCAGCGAATGAACCAGGAACTGATACTCCTGGTTGTGTAATAACTCTGCAAAATCATTAGACTGTGGGCTAATTGAATCTGAACTTAGTAAAATGTGTTCTTTGCTTGGAAGCATAAATTCCACATAATCATTTATCTCGTCAATTGTTTCGTTCTTTATTTGTTAAGATGCATCTCTCTCTGAGGTATTTTTTCTTCTTAAATTCATCAACCAGTTCAGGATAAGTGGACTCAATTATGGTCTGGATAGGATTCTCACCCCACTCAATTAATAGGTCATTGGGTATTTTAATCCACTTGCCTCTTCATCTTCACTCTCTATTGTTTTTGCCGGTATTTTTCCATCTTCAAGATCTAAAATTCACTTGTTAAATTCAGATATTGACTATTTCCAAAATTACAGTTTTCATTCATCCATCTCATGTTTTCGGACAACTCGAATATATGGAAATGTTTCTATAAATTTGACTTGCTAATAAAAGAATCCAACAATTATTTTATCTATTTTCACCTTGAATAACTGATAATATATGTCTGAAGTCACCTCCAGATAGAAGAGTTTTTCCTCCAAAAGACTTTCTCTTTTGTCTTATCCTTGTCCTCATTCATGAGATCATTGACTATTTGCTCCAAAGCTTCAAAAACATGCATGTGAATTATTGGTGTTTCATCCCCGATTATTATATCGGCTTGCTTTATCAACTCTGCCAACTGAGCTCCATAACTAACATCGCATGTGGAATTATCTTGCAAAGCTATTGGAATTATGAACCGAGAATGTGCAGTCCTTCCTCCGGGAGGAAGAAATGATGCTACTCCGGAAGATGCAACAACTAGGACAACCTTAGATTTTGCATGCAGACCAGTTGTTATTGTTTTCCATAGATAAATTTTCTAGTGCCACCGTTTTCATAAACAAAGAATAGTCCATCGTTTTCTGTTCCGATCGATTGGCTAACAATATCAAAAATATTATGTTAAAATGAATTTAAATCTTTCTTTAGACTATCATACTCCATCTGTAGTTTTTTTTTATCATAATCAAGTTATTCGTCTACTAATTTATTTTTATAACCATATTGTCTAACTTTCATTGGAATAAGTATTAACGAAAACTCAACAAGAGTTTTACCATTTCTCTTCATTATCTCCTCGATATCAACCAATGCAAGATTTGCAACTCGGCCTTACCAAGTTCTAGGTATATGTTGTCACGTCTTTTTCTCTCCTGATATTCAATGTCTTTGGATAACAATAAACTGTTTTTTTTTCTCATTTTTTTTTTTGAATTAGTTACTTCACAAAAGATCAACATCATGATAAACATTTGGCACAACACGTCACTTGTGCTCCACGTTGATGCTTCTTTTAGTCCCTCGTGTCATTCGTTGTCATAAGATAGCGATCCAAGAGCTACACATGTTTCTCTGAAAGTAGTATAAGTGGTCCCATCAATAATTTGTAACTCCTTGTAGTTGTATGCCCCTTTCTGCACATTCAATAAAATACAAAGGAAATATCTTTTGCGGAACCTGGGTGATCATTGTACAGTCTACCAACTGCATTCCCCCACTTCCATATATTTTCTACTCTTTGGTAACCTTGTCCCATATCCACTCAGATGTTAAATCTGCATAAGTAAGATTCCTTGCTTCTGGATACTTCTTATATGCTTCAAACCACTCCATTTTTTTTGTCTTATTCATATCCGGTCTATCCAAAACATTTTCTATATTATCAGTATCGCGAAATATTACATGATGTTCACCCTCTAAATGGTAATGAAGTCTCTCTATAGTTGGATCACGATATTGAGTGTTGAAATCAAAAAATCTCCAACACCCCTTTGCTCCATATATATAACGACAATCCAAGTATTTATTTATTTCATCAATCACCATTTCTTCTTCCTCTGTATCCTCACTGTGTTCTGGATTTTTTTCAATCACAACCATTACACGATCTTTACTTTTGTTAATGTACTTGACTAGTATTTAACTAATGTTCCTCTAGAATTGCAAACTTCAACATTTATATGTGCATCAAACTGAACGATCAAATCTCTAATGTGAGGAACCACCCACCTATTGTCAAGATTGGTACCATCTTTATTTGCGATCCTATCGTTATCATGTCTCTTGTAAAATGGATAACCATATTTATCAATATCAGTTTCGCAACTCAAATCTTTTGGGTAGTGTTTTAAACACTTCCCATCTTTCATGCATGGTGACCCCCCTTTTAACAGTCCACATGGTACATGCATCATGTAGTCCAATATAACTTTATGTCCATCAAGATTCTTGTTCTTGTTAGGTATTTTTGTTGTGATAATTCGATTAATCTCTGATGGAGTCTCTGGTTTATCTTTCTTTTCCAAAAACAATAAAATATGTGCATGTGGTAACCCCTTTTTTTTTGAAATTCAATCGTGTAAATAGCTGTAGTAGCATAAATATAAAAATTAAAACCAAAACAAACAAAATGACATACAAACAGTTGTAACTATATTGAATAATACCTCATTTCACTACACCAGAATGTTTTCTTGTTTGAAGAACCTCCATCAAATGCTTTAATTGGATCTTAAATACTCTAGCAACGATATCCAACCTATCATCTGCTCGCTATCCTAGTATTAGTTCTAGAGCCATTGGTATTTCTTTCCATTTTGGATTGTAGGTTAAAGTTATAAATAGGTCAGGAACACCAATACGCTGGCAAATTATAATAGCATCTTAATAGTGTTGTATCATATACCTTGGACCGCCCATATTCGACGCAGTTAATATAATTATCTTTCCTTTTTTATATTTGAATCCTCATTTAGCAGTGTATCTTTCAAGGCATTATGTAATTCATCCCTTATCTGGTCTTGGTGCTTTTTCATCCACCTCTACGCTCCCCAATACATGCATATGCATCAACAAAGTACTGTTGAAGCAGACGACCACCACAAATTAAAGTATGACCCTCGGCGAATCGTTGTTGTAATCTAAAAACATAATATTCTTTCATAATAAGTTCACATCGTTATTTTAATACACCATTTTTCCAACTTTCATGTTCTTGTATGTCGTTTCCTTGGTATAACCATCCTCTCCATATGGAAACAGAATAGGACATCACATTGGCGTATAAATTGGTGTATTTCTTTAATTCTAGTATATCCGTTCCTCTTATGTTCAACTACAATATCCATGTACACATCATCATCAGTAGGAGTTTGAACTATTAAAGCTACAACTTCAGTACATGATGGTAAGTTGTACCGTCTAGCATCTTTATATTGTCGACTAATGATACGAGCGTAATTCATACATATTTACCGTCTAATTTATATTTAATAGTACTTTTAATTGTACTAATTTTACTATTTTATTGCTTTAATAGGTGGTATGTATAAAACCCGAAATTACGAATAAATATGGCTAAACAAACTCAATTACTAAATATGTGGTGGAGCATTAGTAACAACTCAGAGCAGAAGTACGATGTACTTGATACTGGTCATTTCAACTACACCTGTGTGTGGGTTCTGTTTGGTGTGGTGATTGAAAGGCTAAGTGTGGCTTGGTTAATCAAGGAAAAGTGAGACAGTGCACGTGTGGAGTTAGGGGATAAAGTAAAAGAAAAGTCAGAGAAGAGATGGGACGTCTGAGGTTCTATTTTTGGAGTTGGGTATAAAAAGAAAGAAGAGTACGGCATAGGTGGAGAGAAGGCTGGAGGGGTTGGCTAGCTAGAATTTCTTTTGGTGTTAATAGTACAAAAGAGAGTGATGTCTCAACTCTCTCACACATGGAAGTTTAAGGCTAAGGCTAGGTAGTAGGAGGCTAAGGCTACATATGGGACGTGGCAAAGAGAAGTAGGTTGGGGTCATACTATTAGATATAAAATAAAGAAAGGGGAGTACGGTTGGAAGGATTTTTATTTGAGGATTTTGTTTTAGGTTTTGGGGAAGCGGAGAGAGAAGAGGAGAGAGTGTGAATGGAAGAGAGAGGCGGAGGCAGAAGGGGGAGGTTAGACTGAAGAAAAGGGACGATGAGAGGGATTGGAAAAGAAAGAAGTAGGTAGGGATGTACAGATAGAGAACATAGGATATAGTGGAGAGAGGATCGGTTCTTATTGGGAGAGGTCAGTTGGTGAAGGGATTGTGACGGCTGATTAGAGAGAGATTGATTGAAAGGGAGAGAATATTGGTTGGAGAGAAGGTGAGGGAAAGAAGCTCTGCTCGGTGGACTGGGGGAGAATGCGGTTGGTCTGGAATGTTGTCTGGCGGCTGTGAAGGTGAAAGAAAGGACAAAAGAAAAAGATAAAAAGCAGGAAGTTGAAGGGTTTAGTCTTCCAAAAGTTACCTAATTTAGGGATAGAATTGTGTGCTTCTCAAGTTTTGTTGGATCATTTTGCATCCAAATACCCAGAGGACTTGCCTGTTCCTGACACCGTGCATGAACCAATTGATATTTCCCCAATCCCAATATTATCCCCATATTTTGTTCTTTACGCACTTCCATGTGTAGTAAAAACTTGGTTTGTGGGTAATCCCTTGTTTTTGATATTTTCAGTGTCCCCGTGTTGCCAAAATATAAGTGTGAAACTGTCATTTGTATATGTTGTATTTTGGATTGATCCCCAAATTTTCAGGTTTTTAGTGTATGGGAATCCTTTCTGTACATATCCAGTAGGTAGATTTTTATTTTCTTGTTTTTATTTTCTTTTTAGACTTTTTGTTTTTGTTTTTATTTTATTTTCAGTGTTCTTTGTTATTATTATCGTTTGATATGTGTTACAGAGAATACTGTTTTTCTTGCGTCAATCAGGTGAGACGTTCCAATACCTTCTCTTTGATTTACATTTGTTTCTCCTATTTACATTTATTGCATACCATTTTAGGTTGCATGGTTTGAAACATTAAGGACAATGTTAAATTTAGGTTTGGGGGTAGAATTTCCGAAAATTGATGCCAATAAAGAAACTCCAAAATTTAGAAACTTGTGAATTATTCAGGATGACACTAACCATTTTAGGTAGATGGAAATATAGTTTTTTCTACAGGAATTGGTGTGCCCAGCTAAATGGTCTATTCATATCTGGATGCACTCAGGTGTTAGAGATAACATGCTAATCATTGAAAAAGCATATCTCGGAATCATGATAATTATAACACTTTCTATTTTTATTTTTGCAATTTTATGTTTCTCTAAGTGATTTGGTGGGGCCTTAGTATTGCTATAAGGTCGTAGCTCGGATGCGTTAGAATTTTAATTTTGTTGAAAAAAAAAATGACACTTTGATAGCAATATGTGTGTGTTCTCCCTGTCTTTGTCTCCTAAGCAAGCGTGGAATGCAGGATCCATGAGAACTATCATGTAATTTGCTGAAAAGGAGCATGCGCTTAGATTCAAAAGATCTAATCATGTAGTCGAAAAAAAAAGATGAAAAAAAAAGAATTTTTTTTTAAATAATTATGTATACAAATAATAATAATAAAAATAGGAGTATCCGAGCCGGATTTATACTAATATTTTGGGAAACACCGTTCACCTTAGTCAACATATGCACCATTCATTACTTCTATATTCATCTTCTAATCTATCCTTGTGTTTGAATTTGATTGATTTCGAGCAATGTGAATGTTATCCAGTTTTGGATGTTTGATGATTATTTGAGTAGAGTTGCATTCTTATATGAATTTTAGTATGCTGAGCGCAAACTCGTGTACAACAATTGGATTCATACAGGGTAATGATTCTTAGAGCTAAAGAATTTAGTATGCCAACTAAATAGCTTGTTTAGTGTCTATCCTCAATCGTTCACAGGTAGCTAGAATATGGAGTAAAGATTTTGTGGGTAAACCTCTTGTAAACCCTCACGAGACAAAACTTGTCCGCTAAGGTCCCTTAGGGGTTTAAAGGCTTATTACATATTCTAAATGTAGTCGCGATTCCTGCGAAAGTGAGTTAGGATTTTTATTTTATTTTTAGATTAGTTTTGCTCGAGGACTAGCAAAATATGGGTTTGAGGGTAGTTCATACGGGCGTAATTCATACATATTTACCGTCTAATTTATATTTAATAGTACTTTTAATTGTACTAATTTTACTATTTTATTTCTTTAATAGGTGGTAAGTATAAAACCCGAAATTACGAATAAATATGGATAAACGAACTTAATTACTAAATATGTGGTGGAGCATTAGTAGCAAGTCAGAGCAGAAGTACGATGTACTTGATACTGGTCATTTCAACTACACCTGTGCGTGGCTTCTGTTTGGTGTGGTGATTGAAAGGCTAAGTGTGGCTTGGTTAATCAAGGAAAAGTGAGACAAGGAACGTGTGGAATTAGGGGAGAAAGTAAAAGAAAAGTCAGAGAAGAGATATGACGTCTGAGGTTCTATTTTTGGAGTTGGGTATAAAAAGAAAGAAGAGTATGACATAGATGGAGAGAAGGCTAGAGGGGTTGGCTATCTAGACTTTCTTTTGGTGTTAATAGTAAAAAAGAGAGTGATGTCTCAACTCTCTCACGCACGAAAGTTTGAGGCTAAGCTAGGTAGTAGGAGGCTAAGGCTACAGATGAGACGTGGCAAAGAGAAGTAGGTTGGGGTCGTACTATTGGATATAAAAGAAAGAAAGGGGAGTACGGTTGGAAGGTTTATTCTTTGAGGATTTTGCTTTTAGGTTTTAGGGAAGCAGAGAGAGAAGAGGAGAGAGTGTGAAGGGAAGAGAGAGGCGAAGACAGGAGGGGGAGGTTTGACTGAATAAAAAGGACGTGGGAGGGATTGGATAAGAGAAGAAGTAGGTAGGGATGTACAGTGGAGAGAGAACATAGGGTACAATGGAGAGAGGCTCGGTTCATTTTGGGAGAGAGGTCAGTTGGTGAAGGGATTGTGACGGATGATTAGAGAGAGATTGATTGAAAGGGAGAGAAGATTGGTTGGAGAGAAGGTGAGGGAAAGAAGCTTTGCTCGGTGGACTAAGGGAGAGTACGGTTGGTCTGGAATATTGTCTGGCGGCTGTGAAGATAAAAGAAAAGACAAAAAAAAAAGATAAAAAAAAGAAAGTTGAAGGGTTTAATCTCTCCCTCTCTACTCTTTTACTTTATTTATGAGTTCTAAGAAATTCTTTTCCATGCCTTGGTAATTTTGTATCTAGGGTTTTAGATGGAAATTAATTTGATTATACAATACTCAATAATGATTTAAATGTTTAGTAATTTTCTTCAATATTTGCTTGGTAATTTATTACATAAATAGTGGAATAGATCATGTATGTTTTCCGTTTGATATGTCGTGCTTGGATTAGATTCTTTGACGGTGTATGCTCACAAATAGATATTTGATTCTTTGAAACTATATATTGGTCAGATAGTTCTACTGATTTTTTATGCTTTTAAATTGATATGCCATGCTTAGTAACATCAGATGAGATATACTTTTCGATTGATAAGCAATTCCTTAGAAATGTCAACTTGGAAGCGAAGAAAATTACAGCGGTGAAACGATAATTTTGGAGATTAGATGTGCGTTTTATATATGAAATTGGTGAAAACCGAAAACTCTAGTGCCCCCTCTACTTGATCAAATTGTATATTTTAGCTATTTTATTTTATTATTTTCTCGTTCATTAGATTTTCTAATAATCCAAAAATATTGTTTCTGATTAGTTTATTAAGAATATTGATTGCAGTATTGTCCCCGCTCCCTGTGGGTTTGACCCGTACTTGCCGTTGTCTGCATTGTAGACACCATGCGATTGCAATTTATTTATATATGGTATTCTAAAATCCTATCAACTAATGATTCACAAGCATAATTCAACTTTTGGTTTCTCTGCACTCGATCCCTGGCCATCCTGAATGCTTCTGCATATGTATTATGTTCATTAAACATTATGATTAAATTATTGATCACTTCCATATCCAAACTTTGATTATTTTTCTGCATTGTTTCGCTTGTTTGACTACATGTTCACTTTGTGAACCATCTTTAGATTCCTTTTCAAAAACATCCTCACTCGGTGCACCATCTCCAGATAGAATTTCGACCAGATACCCACCCCGCGAACCATCCTTTGTTTCCTGTCAACTAAATATATTTTTACGACGTTTAGCTTGTTTGGCCACATTCGTTTCGATGGTGTAAATCTAAGAAAATGTCGGATCCTTCCCCTATGAAGGCACCACTGAACCCATCTTATCATATATTTGAGTATTTATTCTATATATGTATAGGCCACCACCTTTCTTATTGATTTTGTTATCAATTGTAGCTTCATTAGAGGTAAAAACAAACATAGAGTTGTATGTCATGATATTTTTTTTAATTTTTTTTTAACTTATGTCCACCATTAAAATCTAACGATCTTGCTAGATATCCCGAGAAATCGCGCAAAAGGGAAGGTTTACATTATCCTTGGAACAACATATACTAAATTCACAATTAACCACTTCTGGAATTTTTTAGTTATCTCTTGATGCCAAACCATTGCACCATAATAGTTGCATGTAAGGGAGCGTGCACCAAAATCAGATTTCTGGATACCTAACCCGATTAAAATGACTAGGAGAAAATAAATTAAATGATAAGGAATGATTATTAGTAAAAAACTAAAACTTAATTAAAAAAAAACTAATTCAGCTTGCATATAGAATGCTTAACTTCCATACACTCTATCTGCTCATCTTCGCTTGACCTATCACCAGAATCCCAACTCTTTAGTTGAACTATCATCAGAATCCAATGGCATTCCATCATCCAGTACCCAACATTGTTGTTCATCTCTTTTAGCATATAGTTGTGCCATGCGAAACCTTCTGTTTTTTCTAGTTATAAGTCGTCTTTCCATCTTTACTAATAATAGAAAATATAAACAATACCCTCTTTAATAAATCTTCAGTAAAATTGGTTAATATACATACGAAATTGAAAACTGGTTAATATACCAGTTAGTACACTCGATGTGCTTTCACAGAAAGGCAGAAAGTTTTCTTATGGTAGCTACACTTCATATTGTTTAGTCAAATGTATGCAGAGAAAGTTTCCAGATTCTGCAGCTCAGGTACAATAATGTTCCCAATTGGCTGAATTGAGTTGGTAAATTTGAGTTGGTAGCTATTACCACAAATACAAACTGTCTTTGCTTTTGGAGAGGATATCTTCAAGCTACTTATCAAAAGATGGAAGCTATAAAACTGAGTCTAACAATATTGAGAATTATCGGTTTGTGTTTTTTTTACCGTATTTAAATGAAACATGCATAGTTATGTATGTTGAATGAAATTCTGTGATTTTTGCTAAAAATCTTTGATTCTTCTGATGAAAGTTTGGTATTTGTATATATGTTAATTATTTGAACATGAACATTGAAGTTGCGCCTGGTATTTGTATATATGTTAATTATTTGAACATGAACATTGAAGTTGCGCCTGCTTGTAAGTAAGATATTGTTGTGGTGTTGATGATTCGGGTATAACCAGAAGTTAATAGAACTAATAAAAAGGTGGCTATGATTGTTGATGATATTATCTTACCTTGATTGTTGGATAGTGCATGCCGCCTCTGCCTAAATGGATTTCCCGGACTGATAATGTTTATACGTAAGTATCGATTATAACATACTTGTTGTGTAGTTACAAATGATGTAGGCTTGACAACTATATTAGGATGTTCTTCTTCTTCCACTCCTGCATAAAATTTATTTATTTAAGGAATATGGTAAAGTATAGAATTAGGGTTTATGTAGATGGAAACACAAAATATTTTTTATATGATTTTAAAGCGACAAAAACACCTGATTTCCTAACAATCAAAATTCCCTCCAATAATCTCCTATTGGTATAAATTTAGTGTGAAAAAGGACATTTTTTCCCATTGTTGTAAATTTTGTCTACTAAATTTTTATTTGTCTAAATCTTCTCAAGGCGGGGCTAGAAACTCTTGGAATTGAGCTTTGTTCAGCTTTTAACCACCACTGGAGAACAAATATTGAAATATATACTCTCTCTCTTCCATCTTAGTTGCATAAATATGGTTTTGCACACATATTAAGGAAAGGATATAGATCCAAACAATTTCCACATATACCCTCAATCATATATCTTAACAAATTTAATTTACATAGTTTTTAGTTTCTATATAAAGTTGTTTGTGAGTAAATAGAGGTTTAGTGTGCGTTGGTTTTGAAATTTTTTTTAGAAACTTGAACTTCACAACTTTCAAACTTAGTGGTTGATTTCAAAGTAGGGATAAATCAGTAAATTTTATGGAAAAATATGAAAATCATCAGGTAAAATGAAACTAAAAAAGAACCCTATTTATGCAACTACACAATTAGGGCTGTCAATGGGTACCTGATTACCCAGAACCGGGTGAATCGGGTCGAGGTCCCAAGATTTGACTATTAACAATATTCATAACCGACGGGTAGAACCATTAGGAACTGATAAGTTTTCGGGTCCTAACGGGTATTACCTGCCGAGTACCCGATAAAATGTTATTCTTTTTGCTAATTTTACTCGAAAAATTTAAGGCTTCGCCTAGTTTTGCTTGGATTTTTTTCTTCTTAGATTTAAGGTTTATTTAGAACATTTATATAGATATAACAATAATTTATTCGATTCAAATCATAAATTAAATTTATCAAAATATATAATTGATTTTTAAAAACCCAATAACTATCCGGATCCAAAAAATATTTAGGTTTTCTATATGGTCCAGATTCGGATAAGATCCAGACCTGAAACTATTACAATCCGGATCTATTTTTTTATCGGGTCCGGATCCAGTAATACCCAAAAAAAACGGACACGTTGACAGCCCCACCTAAAATGGGACGCAGGGAGGATATAATAAATTTTCGATTCTAGGAATTACTAGTTAATCCTAGATATAAGACCTGTTTAATCCTTAATCCATCTATCAAACCCGGTTTAATCCCTAGTCCAAAAACTTGTTTTAGGACCTAAAAATTTAACTCATGATCCATCACACATGTGAAAGTTATAAAACGTATTTTTTAAAAATCTAAAACACCCTTAATAGTTATATCTAACTTTATTTTTACTTCTCCAAACGAAAACCTGAGAAGTTGATACCCGAGGTGAAGAGATTAACACATACTGGGAACATTTAGATGAACGGGTTGAGGAATTGTCACATAACAACGAATTTGATAGAGGTATATCTTCTTCTTCTTCTCAAGGTTTTCACTCTGCAAATCTGAAGATTGGATCTAGGTCTTGCTTGGTTGAATCAGAAATGAACATAAATTTCTACACTGAACCCATTATAAAACCTATAGGAACTAATTTGGATTCTGAAGTTGTCATTTCTCGTTCAAGCTATCATGTGGAAGATCCTGGAAATAAATTAGAGTTTGCACCCACTGTTAAAAGTCGTGAAATCAGGATTCTTTGATAGATGGGAAGAAGAACTTAAGTTATTGAAGGAGATAAATGAGAAGCTCGATATGGTGCGATACGAACTAAGAGGTTCAAGATCTAAGAAATATGCTCCTCGAGAAGAAGCTTCATTAAATTCTATCAGAGAGGTACTTTTTTTTTTCTTTTTTCTGTTGTGATTCTAGTATGTTCGGTAGCTCTTTTCCTATCATCACTTTTAATTTAATTGTAATACTTAATTATTTATGTCATGTGGATACTTCTACTGGTGTTACTTTTGTGTGTTTACTTTGTTGATGTGGTTGAATTTGTTGTGTTATTGGTTAAGCATGTCTAGAATTTATTCATGTGTATTATGATACAGTGGATCATAGAAGTGTGCAGTGTAGTTTGGTTAATAAAATGCAGGTCTTTTGTGTATTTAAATAAAGGACCTGTAATAGGTTTGTTGGGTAGAAGCTTTCCGAATCTATTGCCTTCTTCTGTTTTCTCTGTTTATTGCAGGTCAAAATGGGAAGTTTTCTTAGTTGCTTGAACCATTATTTTTATCTTGATTTGATTAAAGTTCTTGGTTGAGTAAATGTTATCTAAATAAAATGTTAATTTTGCAGGAATTTAGGCCATCAACGAGAGCTAAGAAATATATTTTTTAGCAATAATATGAATTAACTTTATTCCATGTTGTATATATGCTTTCTGAGGTTGAAGATGTTCCTGATGTTGCATTTTCTTCTTTCTTTGCAGGTATGGAGAGGTAGTCCTAATAGTTCCTGTGTAGATGCCTTCTACATGGATCTGAGAGTGCAGCAGCAGCTCAATGTATACTGAATTCGTATTTGATGAAGCCTTCGCACACAGGTTCGTTCTCACCAGTTTCGTTACCATCAGAATGGTCTAATGTTGGTCCATGTAATAGGTTTGTTCGGTAGAAGCTTTCTGAATCTATTGCCTAATTCTGTTTTATCTGTTTATTGCAAGTCTAAATGAGGAAGTTTTCTTAGTCGCTTGTACCATTATTTTCATCTTAAGTTGATTAAAATTTAGTACGGCTTGATTGAGTAAATGTTATCTACAATGCATGTTAATTTTGCGGGAATTTAGGCCCATCAACTAGAGCTAAGAAATGTATATTTTTTTTAGAAATAATAGTATGAACTAACTTTATTCCTTGTTGTACATATGCTTTCTGAGGTTGAAGATGTTCCTGATGTTGCATTTTCTTCTTTCTTTGCAGGTATGGAGAGATAGTCCTAATAGTTCTTGTGTAGATGCCTTCTACATGGCTCCGAGAGGGCAGCAACAACTCAATGTATATTGAATTCGTATATGATGAAGCCTTCACACACAGGTTCATTCTCACCAGCTTCATTACTATCATAAATGGTTTAATCCAATGAGTTGGTCCCTCTCGAAGATTTAGTTGACAGTAATACCCTCCAAACAAGATACTTTTACACCTGGCTACTAAGTAGGGTTGCTGGACATATAGACCAGTACTTCTCATGCTGATAAAATAGAAGGGTAATCTCATCACTCCCTGCATATGTTTGTCAGACATCAAAGTAATGTTGCAGCAGCGAGAAAGCAACTGTGGTATATAAGGGACAATTTCCTTCCATTTGTCATGTAAATTTATGAAATTATCCACTTTCTTTGTTACATAGTACTTTACTGGTTTTCACTCAGTGGATATCAATATCTACTAGCTTTTTACGCAGGACATATAAATATCTATTAGAATTTCACTCAGTACATATTATTATCTACCCGTTTCTAAAAGAAGAAATCAATATCTACTATGTTTTTCGTTTAGTGATAATAAATTTGATTTTAATATAGTTCTTCTAAACGGATGATAATTATTCGCAGGTACTAAGAAGGCTTGTACAAAATCGTGTGGCTGCACGAAAAAGTCGTTTGAGGAAAAAGGTAGGATGAAATATTTAAGAACAGTATCAGTGAATAAGTAATAGTAGCTTTTAGTCACCTGGGACTAACAAATTTTCTTGTAGGCATATGTTCAACAATTGGAAACTAGTCGATTGAAGCTGACACAAATAGAACAGGAGCTTGGCAGAGCTAGACAACAGGTTTGTGGAGATTCTTTTACATTTCTTTTTAGTCTGGTTAGCATTGCAGCCTAAGGAGAAACTTGTATCTGGCGGTTTTTACAATATTGATATCAATATTGATATGCTCTACATCCAATATTTGCCAGTTATTTTACAATATATGAATTATGTACTGTGATATCTACTGGTTTTTAATCAGTAGATATCAATATTTACTAGCTTTTTACGCAGTAGATATCAATATCTACTATCTTTTTACGCAGTACATATCAATATCTACTAGGATTTTTATAAAATTTCAGGTTAATTGTTATTTGATATGTGGCTTTATATGATGTGGAATGACTATTTTGATTTCTTTGTTTATTTGATGTTCATTTTTTGTTTACAGCTGCATCAGTATATATTTGCTTGTATTGTTCTTTTATTTATGTTTTTTTGTTGTTCATACATAGGTGATCTGTCATTGAGGTTATACTGTCAAATAATGACTATCATGTTGGTCTCTTGATGCTCCGTTTTTATCATTAACGGTTTAGGGGGTCGAGGGGGCAGCGCCCCCTCGTTATGATTCATTTTTAGTTTATTTTGAGTTATTTTTCTATGTCGTATAATGTGGAATGACTTTTGAGTACATGTGTATATGTACTGTAATATCTACTAGGTTTTCACTAAGTACATAACAACATCTACTAGGTTTTTACCAGTACATATCAATATCTACTAGGCTTTCGGTACTTATTTTCTTCAGTACATGTGGAGCGCAAAATTCATGGTCTTGTCACTCAGCTTTAGGTGTTGAGAAAGGAAAAGGTATGAACTTATAGGCTGATCAGCTAACTCCCATAATATTTGGTCACAAATCGCAGTATATGTAGAATTCCTATTTCGGATTGTGATGCATCTTGAATGCAGCTCGTTGAAATGGAGAAATCAGCAATCTTATGATCACAACTCAAACGATTCAGCTTAATCTCCACCTATTTAGGTGGTTAGGCTCTTTAGGCAAAATAATCAGATAATCTGGAGCTACTATTCCTCTTTCTGATTTTGTCTAGCAACCATTTAGTTTCCCCGTTTACATAGACAACATTATTTATTGTTTTCTTATGGGTGTCCTTGATGGTTCCGCTAAAGCTCGTACCGAGATTTAGTTATGTGGGCCATTATTCACTATCTTTCAGTCAGTATACTGAAGTCAGTCAAGTTTGTCTCTAATCTGGTTTACATTTATTGTACAGATGACGAAGAAGAAGCAGAAGGAAAATGAAAAGAGAAAATCACTTGAGGCGGTGAAGACCAAAGAAGAACTGATATCAAAGAAGCGTCAAAGGGAAGAGAGAAGAGGGAGATACAAAGAGGAAGATAAAGCGAAGAAGAGGAAAACTCGTCAAAATGCAAAAAATTGTAACTAAAAGAATTTTGAATGAAACATATCTGATGAATTATGAAGACAATCCATCTAAAAAATGGCCATGAAGAACTATCTGTTGACTGAAGGGATAGATGATGGTGATGGCGTTTTCCTTCTGTCTTCTTTAGAAATCAAACTTGAAATATCCGATGAACGAAGAGATTATCGGCTAGACCATCATCTATACAAGCTATGTGTGTAAAGCTTCCGGTGTATTTTCATTAGCTTGAAATGTTGGTTTATGTTCAATGTATGTTATACTTATTTAGCAAGAGTCCAGAACGAAAAGCTTCAAGTTATTCTTTTCAACGATCAGGTTTTGTCAAGTGTTCAATTAATTCTAAGTTCATATTTGCTTGTGCTGTTCTTTGCTTGTACAGTTCTTTGCTTGTACTTTTCTTTTATTTATGTTTTTTTGTTGTTCATACATAGGTGATCTGTCATTGAGGTTGTGTACTGTTGGATTTATACAGTACATAATGATATAGACTGCGTCAACGAATCACAACAATGAGTACATTTCAATATGTACTAACATAAAACAACTTACATGTATACACATTATATAGTATATCTAAATATTCACTATTGGAATCATATACAACAATGGGTACGCATCAATATGTACTTAGTAAAAACACACTGCATATTCAACCATAAACTACATGTCAATATGCACTGTTGGAATCATACAAAACAACGGGTACACATTAATATTTACTTGGTAAAAACAACTTATAGATACACATTATACAATACATATTGATATGTACTGTGAGATCAAACACAACAATGAAATTGGTATCAAGAAAATAATAAAATTAGAAGTGAAATCAAACACACTGCTGGTTCGGAGTAATTCTTCAGATTTTTCAATGGAGCACTTCATTGGTGGAGCACCTGGTTGCACAAACAATGTGAGATTGTGGCCTTCGATTTGAAAAGTGAGACGTTCCGCTACATCACATTGCCATGTTCTTATCATCCTTCACTCAAGTTGCTTGGTGGGAACAATAACTTGTATTTGGTTACAGGAATTAAAACTCCTCGCACTGACATATGGGTGTACATGAAAAAGTTGAAAAACAATCTCACGAAGAAAAGGAAAACCCACGGCAAAAGATCGTCACCCTGGATTAAGGAGTTTAGCATAGAGTCGGGAGAATCATATTTATATATTACACCATTCGCAATCACAAGGAATGATTTTGTGATTTACTTTTGAATAATTTGATTTTCGATTCGGCTTTTATGCCCTAGATTTCAATTTCAGGTGGTTTTGGATTTTAGTTTCTCTAACGTGTCATAGATTTCAGTTTTAGGTGGTTTTGGAAAACCGTGCCCTAGATTTCAGTTTTGAGTGATGAAACTGAAATAATCGAGATGTGGTTTCTGTTGATTTTTTATCACAGAAGAAGAAACGGGAAGACAAGGAGAACGAAGAATACAGGGGAAAAACGAACAGATACCGTATTTTTATTTATACGTTTGGCAAATGGATAGTCAAATAATTTTCATGTTTTTGGACTAATGGATAAATGTGTTTTCCGGGTGGACTAACCATTAACAAGATCCGAATTTTTTGTACTAGTCAGCAAATTTCCCTTTTCGATTTACACGTTTATTTCAGATTCGTTCAAACGTAAAAAAAACAAAAAAAACAATAAGAAGTGTGCTGCTTGACTTTTCTTACACCACCAAACGAGAAATAAGCATTGCTTTAAAAAAATAAACAGGAAGAAGCAGCATAAGAAGAAAAAAAGGACTTATTGTTTGGGAACTTTTGAGGTACCGACGAATTTCGAGTGTAAAATTTTCTTTCGTTTTTTCTAAATCTTTTCTCTTTCCCATCAAGTCAAATCAAGTATAATCTCTATCCGATCATTCAGAATTTTAGTGAATCAAGAATAATTCAAACATCATCTTGAACTTGGTACGATTATCTTCTCTATATTTTTATTCATTTTAGATCTCTTAGATTATTCTAATAGGTTTTCGCAATCTTATTCTTATATTTCTCATTGCATTTTCGGAAATTTAACCATCACTATTGATTGATTAATTGGAATTACCTTTTCTTTTTGAAGCATTAGAATTACTTGTTAATATTTAGTTTGATAAATATTATGTAGCTATTTGTTGTTGGATGTGGAAATTTTGTAGACGATGTATTCTGAAGTTTGTAATACTTTCTTATTGTGCTAAGCAGATTTTGTAGTGTAGATGCGAGAAAACTACATTTTCGTTGATTGCAGCTGGAAAATGTGTTTATGACATTAGAATTTTTAGGATGATATTGGAACTACTTCAGGGAATTGATGCAATTGGGAAATAGTACTTCGGAGAAAATTGTTTGGTTATATAATCTAGTTGTCAGTGTAATCTAATTCATCTGAAGTTGTGATAGGACATGGAGTCAAAATTCAGGAGGTTTAACATTCTTTACATGTTAAATGTGTTTGTACAGTTCAACAACTACTTCACTTTGCTAGACAATTTCATATGGAGTTACTCTAATTTAGGTCTTGTGTCAAATTCATATTCGTCGTGAAGGTTGAGTAATTTAGGAAAAAGGATTTTGAGAATTGAGTGACCTACTATAATGAGTTGATATTTGATTAGACGGCTTTCTTTGATGGACATTAACATTCAACTGTAGGAAAATTGTTGTAAGTTTAATAATCATCAGCCAAAAAATTAGTTCATGAACACGAAATTGATGAAAAATTATATATGTGTATTTTGGGCACTAGAGTTCGGATCATGCATATTTTCATAGATTATTATATGTTAATGGCTTGATACATGTGAGTTCCATATAAAGATGTATCAAAGTATAGTTTTTCGCGAGGATGAGATCTTAATCATCGGTTTATATGCTCAAACGAATATTATTACTTGTATGCATATTTTTATGTAGATATCCTTATCCTAGACCATTTGCTTTATGTATTTTAACTGATATATATATATATATATATATATATATATATATCTGAGAATTTAAATTTTCTTACAGGATGTGAGACTCTTCTAAGTTTGTCACTTTTCAGCAACTTGCTCAAATGTGTGTCGACTGACATAACATGATCACACGCTTCTAAATTTACAATGAAGCGTTATGTGTACATCAATGACAATGATTTGTCTCAAGATCTGTATTGTGACAACTGCGTATCAAATAGGAAGTATACTATATGGAATTTCCTGCCTAAAAATCTATGGGAACAGTTCAGGTGATGTTTATTTTGTTCTGTTGATTTTCTTAATGTTCCCTTTGATTTACCATGCTTATCTTTTTGCTTGGAATTACTCCCTAATGTCTTTATTTATTTTTCAGCCGTTTTATGAATCAGTACTTTTTGCTGATTGCATGCCTCCAGCTATGGTCACTTATAACTCCGGTAAATCCTGCAAGTACATGGGGTCCCCTTATTTTTATCTTTGCAGTCTCGGCGACCAAAGAGGCCTGGGATGACTACAATAGATACCAATCTGACAAGAAAGCAAATGAGAAAGAAGTATGGGTTGTAAAGCAAGGGATAAAACAACATGTAAGAAAATCCTATCTTAGTCTCTTTTTTTTTCCAGAGAAGAAAATGCAGCAACATTGATTTGTAATGGCTTTTACTAGTATTGAAATATTAATTGCAACCTTCTTTTAGATCCCTCGCTAGTAGGGTGGTAAAGTCGCTGGGTGGTAATACTAATACCCACGACCTAAGGTCGAAAGTCGTAACACCATAATTTACTGATAAAAATATATATATTGCAACCTTCTTAATACTAAATTACTAATTAATAATATAATTTTCTTACCATTTTAGTTGTTAGCTAAACGAACCACCCTCTGTGGGTTTATTTGCTCATACATTTCTCATCTTTACTGTCTCAAATCTTACTTTAATTTTTTTCGTTGCGACGCTAAGCTTAGGCCTCTCGCTCTTATCAGCCCCACTTGCTAGATTCCCATAATCAAATTCTTTCAATACTTCTCTCTTTATGTCGGTATTTTGTTGATTTAGGTTCAAGCACAAGACATTTGTGTTGGTAACATAGTGTGGCTTCGTGAGAACGATGAAGTCCCATGTGATCTTGTTTTACTTGGTACTTCTGATCCACTAGGCGTCTGCTATATTGAGGTAATTATAGATCCTACTTTCATTTTCTATCATTTCAATGGTTAATTTCTTTTTCTTTTTTTCTTTAGAGTACTGTTTGCTTTACACATTTGTTTTTTATCCTTGCTGGTCATTTTTATCAAATGTTTTTAAGAACTACGCTGAAGATCCAATAGTGAGTAATCACCCGTTTAGGACCTTGCTATTGTACTTACCCTTTTTATAACAAAAAACCTTGGATCTACATGAAATTCTTATATATTTTGCAGTTTTATTTGGAATTGAAGTTCTGTTCCTAAACATTTGAATCATTTGAGACTTGAGAGTTTACTATGTCAATTTTCGAATAAATTTCTGATATATTTTTCTGTTAACCTGAGACCATGTATCTTCTAATCCGAAATTGTTTCACTGTTTAGTTCATCTTCCAAAAGCTTCTCTTGAGTCTCTTTTATTCTAGTTATCAGTTGTAAAAGAGAATCACATACCAGGTGAAAGTAATTTCATAATGTATGCTTTTGATAAATTTAAAGCAGGGAATTTGAGGGATGTTTAATTATTTTTTTTTGCTTATGCTTGAATAGTTCCATGTTTCTCATATCAAGCTAGAATTATGCTAGAACTTCTTTTATAGATACGATGCTTCTTAAACATTTTAATAAATACCATTTGCAGACTGCTGCCTTAGATGGGGAGACGGATTTAAAGACAAGAGGTATACCCTCTGCTTGCATGGGTCTGGCATCTGAACTATTGCACAAAATGAAGGCGAGATTTTCTTTTGCACCTCTTTTTCCCCAAGTTGTCTGACTTCCGATTTCATTTCGTGTGACGCTTCTGATCTGTCCATAAATTCATTGTCTCATATGCAGGGTGTCATTGAGTGTCCCAATCCAGAGAAAGACATTAGAAGATTTGATGCAAATCTGAGATTGTTTCCTCCTTTTATTGACAACGATTTGTGCCCCTTAACCATTAATAACACACTACTTCAGTCATGTTACTTGCGGAATACAGAGTGGGCATGTGGAGTAGCTGTATATACAGGCAAGTCTTTTTGAATCAATAAAGTGATAGTTGTATTTTATCCCTCAATCTGTCTCGATCTCGATGTGTTCTACTTGAAAGTCTGTGAGAATATTTAATTGCAAGAACTGAAGAGAAAATTACCGAAACTGAACACGCAAATTACTCTGTAAGGAACTGATTGGAGGAAATCCTTGTGCTAACGGAGTGGTGATTGAGTTTTGTGAATAACAAAGATAAGTAATTGATGAATTAGCAATTTCTAGGGGAGACCTTTTTCCTCTCTTTTAAAGCAATCTTTGTTGCTAGTTTGCATGTGTGCAGACACGATCGACCAATCAGAGTGGGTTGAATACTGAAATCCCTGTTTCCTTGTGCGATCAGGAGTCACAAGATATAAATCTATTATTGCTTAAGTGCATCACTTAATGGGAGGATAGATTGAACCTTGAAAAATATACCTCAATAGAGCAAAAGATAGTCAAAACTGGGCATCAGAGATTGTTCAACAGACAAACAAAAATCTTGAGAAAAAACCATTTGTGACTTTTATGAATCGCTTGCAACTTGGCCCGACGAACAGTTTTAACCCTGTATGCTTCCCTCTGTTTGTATTCCTATATTGCAGTAGCTGCTGAAATGCCAATTTGATAAATTTTGTATGGCGCTCGCGTTTTGAATTATATTGATAATGGTGACGCCTTCATCTTATTCTTCAGGAAATGAAACCAAATTGGGCATGAGTAGAGGTATAGCTGAACCAAAACTTACAGCTACGGATGCAATGATTGACAAGTTAACAGGAGCAATATTTTTGTTCCAGATAGTGGTTGTAATTGTTTTAGGCATATCTGGTAATGTCTGGAAGGATAACGAAGCACGAAAGGTTAGTTTCAAGCTTCATTCAATTATTGTGAGTTAGTTGTATGTAGTAATCCTAAACATATTTTCACCATGTATGCGGCTTCACTTACTATATCAGACAATACACTAGCCCATTCCCCGAGGATTGTATTCCTTAAAGCTTTTCACTAGAATCTCCCCTGGAGAGACCTGTTAGTGACTCATATTTCTGAGGCTTCTCCAACAAAATTTCCCCACTTTTTTGGATCAATTATATGGTTATTTTTTTTTCTTTTATTTAAAGATTTCGTTTTTTTTTTTTTTTTTTTTTTTTTTTTTTGTGTGTGTGTGTGTGTGTGATGTAATTCCCTTTCTTGACTGTAGTTTCTAGACATGAGTTTTTCGTTCTTGATCGGTATATAGTAATTTCTACCTGTTATCCTGTTCCCTGTAGCAATGGTATGTTGAATATCCAGTTGAAGCTCCATGGTATGAACTTCTGGTCATCCCTCTGCGCTTCGAGCTTTTATGTTCTATCATGATCCCTATATCCATAAAGGTGAGCTGTTGTACCATGCCACCCATGATTCTTTTCAGTAATTTTTCACTAGCATGGTTAGCCAAAGTATTTAAAAATGTTAAAAGAGATACAGATTTATGTTTACTAAGCAAACACCTCTTAACATACTAGAAAGTTCATTTCTTTATTAGGATTACGTATGAAGGAGCTCTTGTCATGACAGGTATCTCTCGATCTCGTGAAGAGTTTATATGCAAAGTTTATAGACTGGGACAAGGAGATGTATGATCAAGAAACCAGCACTCCACCCCATGCAACAAAGTAAGGAATTCAAAGGACAGAACCTAGGAATCATACTTTAAGTCTATTTCCTTTTTGGTATGTTGGTCATTTTGTGTTCTTGCTCTTTGCAGCACAGCGATAAGTGAGGATTTAGGACAAGTTGAGTACATTTTGACTGACAAAACTGGGACCCTAACTGAGAACATGATGGTTTTCAAAAGATGCTGTATTAGTGGCACATTATATGGGAATGAGAGTGCAGATGCCTTGAAAGGTTTGCTTCGTTATCTCAATTACATTTTATAGCATCTGATTTTTCTACCTCATCACATAAATTTACTTTTTACCTAAAAAGCCTGGTGAATATCCCAGCTTTGACAAATCAAAGTTTGGAATCTTTGGATACTAGAAGCTATTTATTGTGTAAAATGCTCTTATGCTTTCAATTAGAAAACCTCATTTACTAATGGGTAGGCATCCCTACCAGTATATATGCAGCTCTTGTTTTTTTCAGTCTTAAAGGTGAAACCTTAGCCGCTTCATGCTTATACTGCGGGAACCCAGCATTTCCTAGTACAGCAAATTTTGCCGTTGGAAATGATCATTTGATTACTTTTTGTTCAATAGACTTAACCATTTTTGGGATTGATTTTCGTAAGAACAGCTATTTGATTTTCCTTTTCGTTCACATCAATACCTTGTGTATCCTAAGTTGTAGAACAGAGATACGTAACATCTAATTTTGACTTTTTAGATTTCATTTATTCATCCAAATCATTTCTCTGCAGATATTGAGTTGCTGAATGCTGTTGCAAATAGTAACCCCGATGTTATTAGATTCCTTACGGTCATGGCAATTTGCAATACCGTAATTCCTATAAAAAGGTAATTTTTCATCTTGATAGCATATTTTTCTATCTTTTCTATACGAAACTGGGAGCATATGACAACCCTGAACTTGTGGTCCTTTGCTAACCAGTTTATGTTGAGCTCAAGAGCATCTCTAACTCAGAACTATGAATACTATGTGACATCACCTTGTCTGTATCCGTGAACTTATTGATTTGCGGCCCTGTTTACTTTATTTGATATATGTAGCAAAAGTGGGGATATCACTTACAAGGCACAATCCCAGGATGAGGATGCTCTTGTTAATGCTGCTGCTCACTTGCATATGGTTTTTGTCAACAAGAATGCTAACATTCTAGGTACGGCTATCACTTTGTTTGGCCAATTTCTTGATCTGTCTCGTGCATTTGAATTAGATGTTTTTCATGCAGGTGGTAATTATCTTCATGCTGTTTGATGTTTTCCAGAAATCAACTTTAATGGCTCAATCCTACGGTTTGAAGTACTGGATATCTAGAGTTCACATCTGATAGGAAGAGGATGTCAGTCGTTGTAAAGGATTGCAAGACTGGAAAGATTATCCTTTTGTCAAAAGGAGCAGATGAAGCTATTCTTCCTTGTGCATCTTCTGGTAACTGCAGTGCGTCTTTTATGTGTTTTGGTTTTTGACCAGTAATCGGAATCTACCTTCATACTCATTTATGTGTTTCGCTCTGAATGGTTGTAAGAACTATGCTTAGAAATGATCATGTCAGCATCTATCCTAACTGGCCATAGCACATGCTTAGACTTCCTGTTGTGCTCAAGCTAGGAGCTGTTATGTTTAGTTATTTCGCTGCAAATGTGGTGTTGTCATTTGTCTGCGTTACATCTATACTAGTTGAATTATCAGGAGATTATTTGTACTCAAACTCACATTAACCAGTTGATGTGTGGAAATGTTCTTGGGGAACTATTTGCTTAGGCTCTCTGTGACACGAACTAGTTTTTTATTGGTAACTAACTAGCTGATGAAATGGTTAAGGTTGTTATGCGGAGTACCAGGATTTTAAATCAATATTAGAAGTGCTGGCATCTGACCCTATTTCTTCACCGTTACATAGTTCATGCCTTAAGGGTCATAAGTTCTAATTATGTTCTTAGAAGCAAGGAAATATATATATGCATACTTGTTCCTTTCCCAACTTAAATTCGTTCATTGTGACATACTAGTATCAGCTAATTCTTAGTCTTCAGGACAAGCAATAAGGAATTTCGTTGAAGCCGTGGAACAGTATTCTCAATTAGGTCTGCGTACCTTATGTTTGGCTTGGCGTGAGTTAGAGGAAGACGAGTATAATGCATGGTCTTTGATATATAAAGAGGCGAACAGTACTTTGACTGACAGAGAGGTAAGGCAGCACATTTAGCTTCCAAGTACACCTATTTGTGTCAAACTAACAATTGACAGTTTCGTGAATTCACTGTTCATTCAGTGGAGGCTGGCTGAGGTTTGCCAAAGGTTGGAGCACGACCTTGAGATCCTTGGTATAACGGCAATAGAGGATAAACTACAGGTACCTTTTTCTTTTGTTCTTTATTTCTTGGAGTGTAACGTTGCACAAAGCTATGGAACTGTTGTGCGGGTATATGTCCTCATAATGACACTGTTAGTCCTTCTGTTGTGATTTATAACTAGATTTTTTTCAATATGATTTTCAGGATGGGGTTCCTGAGACAATTGAGACCCTTAGGAAGGCAGGTATCAACTTTTGGATGTTGACTGGTGACAAACATAATACAGCGATACAAATTGCACTGCTGTGCAATTTTATCTCCCCAGGTAGATTTAAGATATGACCTACTTTTTGATGTTGTGTATGCTGATGTAGTATTTCGTTGACTTTGTTAGTCTCTCTTAATCTTGGATGTGAAATAGTATTTGTATTAGATAAACAGAGATGTAATTATGTTGTGTCAACTGAGCTGACACTCGTAACACATCCATAAACTTCGATAATTTGGCAACCGAAATTTTGACACTTGGAAGCCATCCATAGACTAATATCTTTCATGTAGTATAAAAAGTTTTCTGCAACGTTAGAAAAGTTTCTTTGCTGGTTTTGTTGACAGAACCAAGAGGTCAACTTCTGATGATTAATGGGAAAACAGTAGATGAAGTTTCCAGAAGCTTAGAGCGTGTGTTACTGACAATGAGGATAACTACTTCAGAGCCTAAGGTACAACAATAACTCTCCCAGCAGGATCAGCACTCAGCATTAGTTTGACATTGTTGACAAATCGCTTTCTTGTCTTTGAAGAATATGAGGTGTTCATTGTTCTTTGTTATACTTACGTGTTTCCACTTTGGTTGTCACTGTGACACAAAAGGCGAGGTGTCCTTATGTTGAATGTAGGATACTGAACTTAGATATTGTTGCCCGTTCTATATTCTATAGGCAGACCTAGTTTGCACTTTTCAGGCTTGCAGATATTGCTCAAATTAGTGTCATGAGTGTTGTCTAACGCATTTTCTGTTGGTGACATAGTCGGTCATATTGGGTAGCTTGTTAAAATTTTCTCGCATTGAGCTTAACTAACGAAATTGTTTTGTGATTTCCTTTGCTGGAGGTCTAGCGTCATGCTTCTCTTAAGATATATAACTTTTATTGTCTTGTTCCGAGCAGGATGTAGCATTTGTTGTTGATGGATGGGCTCTTGAAATCGTTCTTAAGCACTACAGAAAAGCGTTCACTGAATTAGCAATACTGTCTAGGACAGCCATCTGCTGCCGTGTAACACCGTCACAAAAAGCCCAGGTACATCTTGCATATTACTGTCACCATATCATAATAAAAACTTGTAATGCCGTAACAGTAATTATTTCTAATATGTTGCAATACAGGATTTTGTTTTCTTTCATCGAACTCTATTGGAGAATTTTATGTTGCAATGTACGTTATTCACAATTCAGTAATATTCTGTTGGATTGGTACAGCTTGTAGAGCTCCTGAAGTCATGTGACTATAGGACATTGGCTATTGGTGATGGGGGAAATGATGTGAGGATGATACAACAGGCTGATATAGGAGTAGGAATTAGCGGGAGAGAAGGAATGCAAGCGGCTAGGGCTGCTGACTATAGCATCGGGAGTAAGTTCCTATTTTGAAGTTCACTTAATGACGTTGACATAAGCTAAGAACTAAGAAATGCAGATATCTCTCTTTTATTCTGTCTCCCAAAGCCTACAACTAGTCACAAAGGGAAGCCAGCACTATAATCCCTAAATTCCTTGTTATACTGCGGAGAGTTCTTACCGTCTACATTGCGCGGTGAAACACTTAGTTATTGAAACTAAGAAAATTTGTATGTTGATAAGTTAGGCATCGTAAATGAAATTACTTGCTTAATGTTATAATCAAATTTGTTACTCAATTAATTTGCAGAGTTTAGGTTTCTTAAAAGATTGATACTTGTCCATGGGCGGTACTCCTACAACCGAACGGCATTTTTGTCCCAATATTCCTTTTACAAATCATTGTTGTTGTGCTTTATTCAGATCTTGTGAGTTCCTATACTACTAGTTTCTTTGTTTTGTCTACGGTTTTGCTTCTTCTTTCGGTCATATAATATCGTAATATCATATGGCGTGTCTCGAGTGCACCAATACTTACACTAGAGAGTTTCAGTTTTTCTTTCATTTCAGGTATCTCAGGAACCAGTTTATTTAACTCATTCAGTCTGATGGCATACAATGTTTTCTACACTAGTGTCCCTGTCCTAGTCAGTGTGTTGGACAAAGATCTTAGTGAAAAAACTGTGATGCAAAACCCACAAATTTTATTTTACTGCCAGGCTGGAAGGTTGGTAGTTTTTCTTATGTCACTTCTTTATTTTGACCATAATTTTTTTGTTTGATTTCATTTTAGTTGCTTTTATTGGATTATGAGCAATATTGCACATTGTCTCAAGCTTATAACTATCTATCTGGTATTTGAATTAATCGTGTATATCACTTTTGCAACCAGGCTTTTAAATCCTAGTACATTTGCGGGATGGTTTGGGCGTTCTCTATTTCATGTAAGTGCAGTTACGTTCTTTTCATGGGATACATACTGAAGGAGCTGTGAGTATTACAATTTCATATGGTTATGTAATGTGGCTATAGCTTTTTACTTGTGGTTGAAAGTGGCTTTGTGGCTGTGTAACAACGACACGAACACAGGTGTCGGTGTCATGTGTCCAATGCGGTACTTTGACACGACAACTCAAAACACTAAGAAACGGGGACACAGTATACAAAATTAATACTATACTTTGCAGTTTGGCTATGCCGGGTTTTAATATAGAACTTCAAGTTTTAATGAAAATTTTACTAGGAAATAATAGAACCATAGTGCCTAAACGGGCCCAAGTAGAATGGTGATGGTTGGGTTGGATGAGACAGGCTTATTAATAACTTTAGGGTTTCTCCATTCTTCTCTCCCACCCATCTCTCAGCACAGTAAAGTGAAGATGAAAAGAATTTGAATCTCATCATCGCCTTATTTCTTCCTCGTCCTTCTTTTTCTTTCTTTCTTTCTTCTTCTCTGCATTTTTCCTTTTTTTTCTTCTTCTCTTTACTTTAGCTACAGTGTGAGCCATGTCCTGCTGTACGGAGACACCTGCATGTCAATACATATGGACACGGTTCGGTAAAAGAATCTCGCATGTCGTTGTTACACAGCTTTGTGGCTATATTTGCAACTTCCAATTCATAAATCTAATGTAAATTAATGAATAGAGACAAGTAAACTGTAAATTGTCCTCTTTTAACTTTGTAAAGAATATCCGCTGCATAAGCTCAGTTTGATCTTTCGACTGTATAAAGAAAATGAGGAAATGTGATGTTTAGTGAGAAATTTGTTAGTAAAATGTTTGACACATGAAATTAAGGACAAGAATCTATGTTTGACACAAAACAGATGTGTCATCACTTCATTTCTAAGACATGGATATACATAGTTATAAATGGTGGATTTTTGACAAAGGGTAAAATAGTAAAATTGTTTCTACCCGGCAGTAGAAGCATAGAAATGTTAGGATTTTATATGTCACTGACCCGGCATCAGAACTATGAAATTCATATTTTATATTCCGCAAGAGAATTAGAATACAAAACTCTTGCTATGGGCATCCTATGCTGATCATGTAGCCTATCTGAAATATATAACTACTCGAGCAGAAAGAAAACATATAAGGCAGAAATAGCTTCATTTGCTCATCTCAACTTTTCAATTTCTTGGTTTTTGTCTTGTAGCTGGTGTAGCTGATAAAGAAACTTTATTGCAGGCACTTGTTGTCTTCTTAATCAGTATTCACGTTTATGCCAATGAAAAAAGTGAAATGGAAGAACTTTCGATGGTCGCACTCTCTGGATGTATTTGGTTGCAGGCTTTTATTGTAACAATGGAGACAAAGTAAGTGTCCACTTCACTACTGTATTACATCTTGATGTATGATTTTCTCAATCATCCATCTTGATGAATGTTAAGTCAAAAAGTGTAGTTTAATATTTCAACTGACCGATAAGGATTTGTTTTCTTTTCACACATGTAGCTCCTTCACAGTTTTGCAACATCTTGCAATATGGGGTAACCTAGTTGGGTATTACGTCATCAACTTAATCTTGAGTACCTTACCATCTACTGCAATGTACACTATCATGTTCCGACTCTGTAGACAACCATCTTACTGGATAACAATGTTTGTGAGTAATTCAACCACCCAAACTCTTTTTTTTTCTTCCGATGCTTACCATTCAAGTATATTAGTGTAGTTCACCTGCATGCTATGTGAGCTAGTTCTGCCATCTCCAATTTTCTGTAATTTTTTTTTTGTTCAAACCGAAAAAGCATCATCTTACAAAAACACATATGCGTAAAATGCCATGTCACGAGGTCTGTGAAATTATACTGTCTTCGGATGTGGTCATGTTTACTGCCTTGTAGTATGATGAGGGACAGCACAAGATTTTAACTTTTGGTGTTTTATAGAGTAAAATCCTATTGTCCTCAAACTCTATTACATACCCCAAAGTCTAGGTCTTTCCCCTCATCCACCTTATAATTGGGTGTTTGAGTCAATGTAAATATCCATTTCTGTTCAGTTCGCTGTGGCCTCCGGTCTTGCCCCTGGGCAGTTCTGGTCTGATAACATTAAGTGTTTCTTGCTTCGTAGTGTAAGTAATTCAAGCAGTTCTGTTTACTGATGAGAACTTTAACCTTGTATTTCTCAGCTTGTAGTGGTGGCAGGAATGGGTCCAGTGTCAGCTCTCAAGTACTTTAGGTATACATATAGATCAAGCGCAATTAATATACTCCAACAAGCAGAGCGAATGGGTGCAGGAACAATATTGAACCTAGGAAATGTGGAACCACAATTAAGACCAATGGAGAAAGAAGTCATTCCATTGTCTATAACTCAACCCAGAATTAGAAACCCAGTATATGAACCATTACTCGCCGATTCACCAACAGCTACACGAAGATCACTAGGTGGTTTAGCTGTAACAAAAACACCATTTGATTTTTTTCAGTCCTCTCAATCCAGATTATCTTCTAGCTATTCAAGCAACTGCAAAGACAATTAATTCTTCACACAGAAGTGATTTTCGTAGTTGGAACCAAGCCGTCTATAATTGTAACAATCTAGTTTTTTTCTTCATTTTGTACTATATATTATTAGCAATATATACAAAGTAAAATATCTTCGTAGTTCTATGAGATTGTACATAATTTGAGTTTTGTCTTTTGCAGTCTACTAGTGTTTATATGCAAAACATCTATGGTGAAATCTGTAATGGTTTTATCCTGAACATCTTATGAAATTTCTAGTGAGATCTGTCTAGCAGCCCAGACTTCCAGGTAAACTGGTGAAATGAATTACTAGATCAATAGAGCAATATCAATGTGAATGTTTCACGGGTCCTTCCCTCCCAAGTCACCCGAATGAGTAGTCAATTCACCAATCTAATAGCATATTCAAGATCCAAAGAAGTAAAACCTATATATATATATATACATATATAATATTTGTATGGAGACTAAGCCAGTGGTTGGTCTTCTTTTTTATTCTTTCTTAGCAAAATGAAATGATTTCATAGATTACCCATCCTTCCTAAGCCAAACAGACGGTGTGTGCTAAACATAGAATGCTTGTTTCTCTCTCTTTGCCCACATGGCTAAAGAAGACGCCCTCAAATTACACGTTCTAAGAATAAAACAAAAATACAGTGCTAAATTAAAAAACTAAAGTTATAGTTCTCATAAGTCTGGTATATTGAAAAGCAATTCTAGTGATGACCAAAATTCTACGATACAAGTGAACCATGGAAATAGGGGTTTATTTTGGAAAGACAAATAGTTAAATGGTCAATCAACTAAGTCTTTGTTCCCTGCTCTTTATAAACTGAGTAGAAAGCAAGATACCACTATTTAAGAAATGCTGAGGCTTAGTAGTGATAATAGATGGAACTTTGTTTTTTTTGCAGACAACTCAAAGAAGAGGAGATAGAAAATGTTGCTCATCTTTTAAATTTGTTGTCTGATATAGACTATAATAGTGGTACTCATCAAAGAATATGGCAGCATGGGGGGACGTTTTTTCTATGACTACTTGTTATAAGGCTCTTGAAGATGATGGGTTGTTGATGTTTTTATATAAGTGTGTCTGGAATTCTAGAATACTGCAGAAAGTTATATTCTTTGTATGGACTCTATGCTACAATGCAGCTCCTACTTTGGACTCTTACAAGTAAAGTTGTAAGTAATTGAGAGATGGTTGATCGAGGAATCCTTCTTCGTTATTAGACAATCATTGAGTTAGTATATTCATCTACTCATTGTTAATCACCGATTATCACCAAGCGTAGAATAACAACTAGATTAGTGTTATTCCTGAAATTCCTTATATCACTGGATATGGAAGTTCTCGCCTGTCAGATTCTATTCGTCTAAACCACCTAGTAGTAGATCACTGAAGGTGTAATTTGGTCATATGCTTTATATTTTTTGAATTTGTAAGTTAATCCTAGCAGTTAGACTCTTAGATCAAGGTCACTTACTAGTGTTGTTTATACACACAATTACTTCAGAGAATTCCTCTGCAAGGTCTCGTGTTCTCTACTTATGTAATAGTCAATTGACGATTACTTATCTCGTAACTCAATACTAGCATTATATTAAATTAACAAATCAATTCAGTTGGCTACCTAAACAATTTATCAATCAATTATAAACATTCTTTATAGTATAAACAAGTGATAATCATATGAAGAACTTAAAATAGATTTATATATTAAATAAAATCATGTTTAGAAATTAGCATTAATCCTCAATCGATTATAAGTGTAGATACTCATGGATGTAGAAGCATCCATGTTATATATAAGAGTAAGAGAATTCATTACGATGATGGAACCGCTCCAAACCCTAGATTTTTCTTTTTGTATTGTTAATCTCCTCCTAGACTTGCAAAGTTGTGCAAAAGGTGTCTTCTTAATGTCTTGAGAGTCTTCTTATATAATGATCATGATATCTAGGGCTTAGAATCCTTCCGAGCCCATGTTCTTTCCAAAATAAAGTAAAAAACGTGTCAAAACGGATAGGTTTGCCACAGTCGGCATGATTGATTTCCATGAACCATGACGACTCTTGGACCAAAATAACAATTCTCTCTACTAAAACTTGCTACAGTTGGCATGGTCGATTCCCAATGAACTATGCCGACTTTAGGGCTTAAAAATACAATTTTTCTGTCCGAAAAAATGTTCCAGTCGGCATAGTTGAGAATTGTGCCGACTGTTATGATGTAGATGACTTTTTCTTACTTCGGCTGTTTTGTCCATAACTTATTCGTCCGAACTCGGAATGACCTCATTATTTTTGCGTTCACTTCGTTTTCTCGTCCTTTTCGAGATGATATTAAGAAATCCTGGATTTGAATGAAATGAATTTGGTCTTTGGCCCTTCTTCACTTGTAGAACTCAATTTCCTTGTTCATTTCATGTCGTAATGAACTTCTTTCTTCTTCTTTGGCTTTGGGATGCTTGAATACTTAGAGTACTTCACTTAGTAGCTCTTTTGTTGCCATTTTCACTCTTATTACCTAATATAAGACATAAGATAGAAAACAAACGTAATAACAAGTAATATGTAAGAATTATAACAAATATTAGTATGGATTTGACACTAAAATCATATGAATTATGCACTATCAAATTACCCCACACTTAGATTTTGCTAGTCCTCGAGACAACTACCACCTATACTAAACTACTTTAAACTAAAATACAATAACTCCCTTCCGTTGAGGACACGGTTGCACTTAGCATGTGCAACAAGCCTTTAAACCCCTAGATGTCCCTAGTGGATGAGTTATAGTCTCGTGAGGGGTTACAAGAGGTATACCTACAGAACCTACTCTAACATTAAAGTTACAACCATTCAAAGAGCTATGAGGATATAAAGTTTCTACACACTAATTATAAGAAGTTAGTAATTCCAAAGAACATTATTTTCATGCTTAACTCTTGAGTTAGGAGAAAACCAACCATATGAAAGAATCCATCCCCGAGAGCTATCAAATAAGCATTCCACCTCGACTTCTTCCTCATCGATAGGGTTTTATGAAATTGCACTCAAAAGATGCACTTTATGGTTCTCATGTGTGCAGGCAGGAGTAAAGATAAAAATCCTGCACATGTTTAATGGTGGGAAGAAAAAGTAAACTTCTGAATTGTATTTTGTTATCCCATAAAAATATGGGACGAAAAGAACCTACTTTTTTTTCTCTGATGATCTCTAAGAAAAAAAATCAACCACTATATGACGATAGAAATGCTTAGTTACCTTCTCACCCGGTCTACAATCAACATCACTCTCACAGCAAATAGAAACGTCTTCGGTGTTCGGTCTTCAACTGTTGATAATGAACTCTTGAACTTCATAGAACTTTGACAATTATAACTTTTTTTTCTCAATCCCTTGTTGCTTGAAACTTATTCATATCTCTTCTTCTCCACGACCTTATTGATACAAAAGAAATATACACTAAAGCAATATGAGACATTTATTTTTATGTATATTTTTTTCTTTTTTTTTTATTGATTTTTTTAATATGCTAAATTGAAATAAAAAACTAACCAATGAAACTAATATAGTCGTGGAAGAAGGACTTTACCACTTGATTATTCACAAATTGTATTATCTTTGTATCATAAACTTCATAAAAGTTCACTTCTTATGATTTCATTTGCTCTTGTACTTAGTCTTCAACTTAGATATATAATTATTGCTCCTCTTTTTGTTACTTGCAAACCTTGATTGTCTTCAACTTTCTTCGTGATTTTGGTGTCGCTTCGCTTGTTCATGACGATGTGTTTCTATTGCTGCTTTGTCGAGAGAATGGTGGCAACTTCAACTAGACTACAAGATATAGTTAGCAATTCTGATAACACCCTCGTGATTGAAGAAATAACACTCAAGAGATCAAAAAGTAGTGTTGAAATTGGTGCGAGGTTGAGTAGCTCATCATTCTACCTGGAATTAGCGTAAGATGACACACACTCTAAAGGATAATTTTTTAACAGCTACAAAGAATTAAAGGTCTGGTGCCTTGCTTGATCTAACAATAAGTAGTCTCCTAATGATTGATCAGCTTCTCTAATACTGTATTCTTTTTGCACCTAATTCGCCGCTGGCGGTTTAAGTCTCTTTTTGTCAGTTATTTCCTCTCAACAACTAAGAAACCAGAATATAATTCTCTAATACTTCTAAGTTCAGTTATTTCAGTTAGAACTCTGTATGTAAACTTAACAAGAACTATACTAAGTGACTCTAACATATCTAAAAGTTAGAGGTTTTCTTGCAAATATGTAAAAAGTGTAAAAATTTACCTACAAAAGTGAAAACTATAAGTAAAGTCTAAAAACTCTATATGCTAAATACTCCCCCACACTTAAACTTTACATTTTCTTCAATGTAATTGACTCCTCCAATGAAAAATCAAGATGGGAAATTCTAATATGAAATGCAAACTAATAAAAATCAAAATATAAAGATGGAAATACACTTCAATCTATGGTCGTTGACCTTAGAAGTTGTCCCATCTCTGAGACTAGTGATCTTAACAATCGGTGTCTTGTATGCCGTTCTATACGCCCATAATGCATCATTGAGCCTCAAGCTCCAATTTTTCCGTGTAATATTGACGGTTTCTCTAGAGTGGACTTAATCTCACAATTTAAATTTCATCTTTCCCACTAGTTTGTGGGTGGTAAGGCGTACCAATCTTGTGTGTGACGTTGTATTTCATAAGAAGAGCATGAAATGATTTTTAAAAGTGTGATCTTCCATCACTGAAAACCACACATGGTTTGCCATGTCTAGTGAAAATATTTTCCTTCAAACTCATAAAAAACTTGAGAATCATTAGTAGGGATGGCTTTAGCTTCCACCCGTTCCGAAACATCATCCACAACAAGAAGTATAAAATATTTTCCAAACGAATTAACAAAAGGGCCCATAAAATCAATTCCTAGACATCAAATATTTCTACATCAAGAATCAATGTGAGTGGCATTTTATTTTGAGCACCTAGATTGCTTATTCGTTGACATCTATCACAAGATTTGAAAAAAAACATACGCATCCTCAAATAGGGTGGGCCAATAAAATCCACTCTCAAGGAATTTGAGAGCGGTACGTTTAGAACCAAAATGCCCACCACAAGTATAAGAATGACAGAAATTAAGAATGGATTGAAATACAGAGTCAAGTATGTACCTGCGGATAATCTGATCAGCATAATATTTCCACAAGTAGGGATCATTACACACATACTTCTTGCTATCTTCTTAAGCTTTATATTTTGATAATTAGACATCATACTAGGTACCCGCCTCGTAACCAAGTAGTTCACTATATCAGCATACCAAGGTGTTGATTCTTCTAGTGAGAAAATTTATTCGTCTGGGAAACGATCTTGTAAGGGAAGTTCTTCCTCAGAAACAACAAGTCTACTAAGATGATCTGCATCTGTATTATCAACACATTTCTTGTCTCTAATTTCAATATCAAATTCTTGCAACACCAGAATCCATCATATTATCCTTGGCTTAGCTTATTTCTTTTTGAGTAGGTACCTAAGTGCTGCATGATCAGAATATACAACCAATTTTGTGACCACCAAGTAAGATCTGAATTTTTCTAGTGCAAAAACTATAGCCAAAAACTTTTTCTCCGTGGTAAAATAGTTGATTTGCGCATCGTTTAGGGTCCTAGATGTATAGTAAATCACGTGGGATAATTTGTCCACCCTTTGACCCAAAACGGCTCCAACTGTATAGTCACTCGCATCACACATTAACTAAAAGGGTAAACTCCAAAGGGGTGACTTTATAATAGGTGTAGTTGTCAACAGTTATTTCAATCTGTCAAAGGCATCCTTGCACTCCTTGTTGAAGTTGAAAGTAGCCTCCTTTTGCAACAATTTGCACATCGGCATTGAGATTTTGGAGAAATCTTTGATAAACTACTTGTAAAAACCTGCATGACCAAGAAACGAACGAATCTCCCTCACCGAAGTGGGGTATTGTAAGTTTCTTATTAGTTTATCTTTGCTTTGTCTACTTCGATCCCTCTAGAGGAAACAATGTGACCGAGAACTATACCGTGGTTTACCATAAAGTGACATTTTCCCAATTAAGAACAAGATTATTGTCTATGCATTTTTTTAGAACAAGTTAAAGATTTTCTAAGCAAATATTAAAAGAATTACCATAAACACTAAAGTCATCCATAAATACGTCAATGATACGTTCTACGTAATCAGAAAGTATACTAACCATATATCTCTAAAAAATGGCAAGCGCATTGCAAAGAACAAATGACATATATGCGAACGTACCAAAAGGACAAGTGAAAGTAGTCTTATCTAGATCCTTCGGTGCAATAATAATCTTATTGTAGCCTAAATAACTGTCCAAAAAGCAATAATGTGAATGTCCGGACAACCTCTCTAATATCTGATCAATGAAAGGCAAAGGAAAGTGATCCTTCCGGGTAGTAGAATTAAGCTTTCTGTAGTCTATGCGTACGCTACATTCTGTTTGAAATCGTGTAGGAACAAGTTCGTTATCTTGATTTCTGACAACGGTAAAACCATACTTCTTTAGTACTACCTGTACCAAACTAACCCATTTGCTGTCAGAAATTGGGTAAATCACCCCCACACTTAGCAGTTTGAGGATCTCTTTTTTCACGACCTCCATCATTGGGGGGGTTAAGCCTATGCTGAGCATCACGTACTTACTTGGCATCGTCTTCCATTAGGATTCTATGCATGCACATGGATGGACTAATACCTTTGATATCAACAATCATCCAACCAGTGGCTGTTTTGGGCTCTTTTAGAACCTAATCAAGCGTTCTTCCTGTACTATTATGAGATTCTTTGCAATAATGACCGAAATCTCTTCCTTATCACCCAGGTAAGCATATTTTAAGTGATCAGGTATAGGCTCCAGTTCTAATTTAGGTGCCTGCACAACAGAAGGTAAAGGGACTTTATCAGTTACGGGTAAAGATATATATGATATATTACCCTTTTGAGCTTTTTGTAACGCCGTTAAGGAACCACACATCTCCACCAATTATTTTGCAATATCGATGTCCAAGTTAGGTCACCCATGGACATCCAACTCAATGTTATTTCGTAACAAAACTTCAAGTTCATCTTTATTGCTCAAATCAAGCATTTGTTGTGCTAATGAACCAATAACGTCTACAGAGAAAACAAAGGGAACATCACTTGGGTAACGCTTGACATTAAATATATTGAAATGTATGATCTTTTTGTCGAATTCCATATTGATTGTACTACTTTCAACATCAATCTTCGTCTTTGCAGTCTTCATACACGGTATCCTAACAAGTAATGAAGTGGATGGACACCACAACATAAAAGTCAATCAGAAAGATTAACTCATTCACTTGAACTTACACGTCCTCTACGAGTCCCTTGGGATATATGTTAGACTTATTAGCCAATTTAATGACAATTTATGTCTCTTTTAACGGTGTAAGATTTAAAGAAATCATAAATATCGGCTGAAATAACACCAATTGATGCTCACAAGTCGAGTAAAGTATGCTCAAACCTCTTGGTACCAATAGTAATTGGCATTGTGAAACCCTTAGAATCTATACACTTCGCAGGCATCTTCTTCAATAGCATAGCTGAAGCACTTTCGCCTACTTGGGTGACTTCATTAGGAATCAACTTATCCTTCTTTGTACACAAGTCCTTCATAAATTTTGCATACCTGGGTACTATTCTGATGGCCTCAATAAATGGAATGTTGATTTGCACCTTGCTAAAAATATCCATAATCTCCTTATCTTGAACTTGCTTCTTTGACTTGGAAAAACGACTAGGAAAAGGAGGTGGTGTGGTAAAAGTAGGAACCATGTCCTTAGGTTGGCCGGTTTTGGATTTTCCTTAGGATCAATTTCCACCTATACTTCCTTTTCTAAGTCGCCGCTACCTCTTCTTGTTGATTTGAGTCTTGTACTTGCATTCCACTCCTTAGAGTTACAACATTGACGTGCTCTCTTAGGTTCACAAAAGGTTGTGATGGCAGCTTTGTTGATGCTTGTGACTTCATTAGATTCATATCGGTAGCTATTTGCCCCATCTGAGTCTGCAAATGTTTAATAGAAGCATCTGTATTCTGTTGACTTTGTTGAAACATAGAAGTAATACCCTACATACTCTGCATTATAGCGTTGAACTTTTCAGCAATGGAAGAGCCTTGCTCCTTATTTTTTTGTGGTTGCTGAAAAAATGTTGTTGTGGCTGAAATCCACTTTGTCGCTCATAAGTCGGCATAGGAGCTGTAGCCTGCTTGTTTGCATAACTGAAGTTTAGGTGATCCTTCCAACCTGGATTATGAGTATTAAAATAGGGATCATACTTGGCCTTGGATTAGGTAATAAAGCATTAACCTCGACTTCCTCTTCATACGAAGGAGCAACTGCAGACTAATATGATGAATTGCCTTTTCAATGGTGCTCAACCGTTGTTCCATATGTGAAGAGTCTCATATCTCGCTTACTTTTATGACATTTGAGTCATGTATGGTACAAAATTGTTGTGCATTCGAAGCCATACTCTCAATCAAACTAGGATCTTACGAGATCGTCTTTTCAGTAAGTGTACCTCCTGCAGCTGCATCAATCAAGTTCCTTTGTTCTGGAAGTAATCCTTTATAGAAGTACTGGATGATGAGTGTTGAGGAGATGTTGTGGTATGGGAATCTTTCCAACAACCGTTTGTAGCTCTTCCAGTATTCATAAAGAGACTCCCCAGTAATATGCAGAATGCTACTAATATCTCTACGAACAAATGCCGTCTTAGAAGCAGGAAAATAATTCTCTAGAAATAGCTTTTTCATCTCCACCATGTTATAATACTCCCTGGATGAAGGTAATACAACCATTCTTATGTTAAATCTGTCAATGAGAATGGAAAAGCTTGCAGCATAACTGTTTCACTGTCTTCGATTCCATGCCTAAGAATCATCATCATGTTCTGAAACTGTTGAAGGTGACAATTTGGATTTTCACCTGTATGTCCCATGAACTTAGGTAGATGATGAATCATATTCGACTTCAGCTCCACTAATATAGTTATGTTAATGCACATGGGTTGCGAATATAAACATGGAGATGTTAACTCTCGCAACTTCTTCTCCGAAGGGTAAGAGCCACCCATCTCTTCTAAAGGTTGATCTTGTAGCAAAAACTGGGGTTCTTATAGTATTGTCCCCTTGCGAATTTGAATTTTGCACCTTTGGCAAATCCCAACATTTGGAGGCCAGAGATCAAGTTCTTGAATTCAAAAATCTAGAAAACAAAGTTAAAATCTAAAAATAAACCTAAAAAATAAAAATAAAAGAAAATAAATAAAAGAAAATAAATAAAAACTAAAATCGACTGCGCCCGGCAGGGACACCAAAATTTGATACATGTCGTATATGCACAAGTTATTTCACTTATATTCTAATTTACTATTGAATAATATAGTAGTAAATAAGATTCTTTCCCACAAAGAGAGAGAATTCTAGTTGTCAAATGTCATAAAGGGGGGTTTGTTTTAGGTTTTAAACGAAGTAAATAAGAAAGCAATTAAAAGTAAAGTTGTAAGCAGCAGAGAGATGGTTGATCGAGGAATCCTTCTTTGTTACTAGATAATTATTGAGTTAGTATATTCATCTACTCATTCTTAATCACAGATTATCACCAACCGTAGAATAATAACTAGATCAACGTCATCCTAGAAATTCCTTATATCACTGGATACGAAATTTCTCGCCTACCAGATTCTATTCGTCAAAACAATCTTGTAGTAGATCACTCAAGGTGTAATTTGGTCGAATGCTTTATATTTTGTGAATTTATAGTTTAATCCTAGCAGTTAGACTCTTAGATCAAGGTCCACTTACTAGTGTTGTTTATACACACAATTGCTCCACGGAATCCCTCTGCAAGGTCTCGTGTTCTCTACTTATGTAAGAGTCAATTGATGATTACTTATCTCATAACTCAATACTAGTATTAAATTAAATAAAAAAATCAATTCAGTTGGCCACCTAAACAATCTACCAATCAATCATAAACATTCTTTGTAGTATAAACAAGCGATAATCATATGAAGAACTCAAAATAGATTCATATATTAAATCAGATCATGTTAATAACTTAGAATTAATCCTCAATCAACTAGAAGTTTAGCTACTCATGGATGTAGAAGCATCCATGTTATGCATAAGAGTAAGAGAATTCATTACGATAATGTAACTGCTCCAAACCCTAACTTTTGCTCCTTGTGTTGTTAATCTCCTGCAAGACTTGCAAAATTGTTTAAAAGGTGTCTTCTTAATGTCTTGGGAGTCTTCTTATATAGTGCTCAAGATATCTAGGGATTATAATCCTTTCAGGCCCATGTTCTTTCCAAAATAAAGTCAACAACACGTCAAAAAGGACCTCATAGGTTTGCCACAGTTGGCATCGTTGATTTCCATGAACCGTGCCTATTCTAGGACCAAAATAACTCCAATTCTCTGTACTAAAACTTGCTACAGTTGGCATGGTCGATTTCCAATGAACCGTGCCAACTTTAGGGATTAAAAATCCAACTTTTTTGTCCAAAAAAGTGTTCCAGTCGGCATAGTTGAGAACCGTGCCGATTGTTATGTTGTAGATGATTTTTTCTTGCTTCGGCTGTTTTGTCCATAACTTCTTCGTCTGAATTCGGAATGACCTTATTCTTTTTGCGTTTACTTTGTTTTCTCGTCCTATTAAATATGGTATTAAGAATTATTAGATTTAAATGAATTGAATTTGGTCTTTATCCCTTCTTCACTTGTAGAACTCAATTTCCTTGTTCATTTCATGTCGCAATGAACTCCTTTCTTCTTCTTTGGCCTTGGGATGCTTGAATATTTGAAGTACTTCACTTTTTAGCTTCTTTGTATCCATTTTCACTATTATTGGGATGATTCACCTAATATAAGATATAAGATAGAAAACAAACGTAATAACAAGTAATATGCAAGAATTATAGCAAATATTAGTATGGATTTGACACTAAAATAATATGAATTATGAACTTATCAATAACATAACATCTATAATTGTGATTTTTAATCCAACAAGACCCAATGTTCACGTTCTACAAGCTTTCACTAATAATAACAACTAGATTCAATTCTGGTTCGTCTTCGACAAACGCCTCTGATTTGTTCTTCTTCTTTTGGTTTTCTTTTCCATCTCTTATACGCCAATATTTTGTATAGTGATCCTGCTTACCACAGTTGTAGCAATCCCCATCGAACTTCCTTTTATTTGGATTGATATTGTTCTTGGATGAATCATTGTAAATGTATTTTTCCTTGGTTCTGCTGGTTCCTTCCTCAACTATGTTAACCTTGGGATTTTTCAGAAGCTATTTCATTATTATTCTCAGCGTTGCGACTTTCCTCTTCCACTTGAAGCCTAAAGATCAAATCTTCCAACTTCATTTCCTTCGTTTTGTGTTTAAGATAGTTCTTAAACTCTTTCCATGAGGGTGGACGTTTTTCAATCAACGATGCTATTTGAAAGGATTCACTCAAAATCATCATTTATTCCTTTAATTCATATAATATGATATGAAATTTCTGTACTTGGGTCGTGAAGGAAGTCTTATCCACCATTTTGAAGTTTAAAAACCTTGCTGCAATGAACTTTTTAACCCCCGTATATTCAATCTTATATTTTTTCTCAAGCGAGTCACAAACTTCCTTTGCCGTCTTCAATGGTTGGTAAACACCATAGAGAGAATCTAAGGAATTGAGTATGTAGTTCTTAAAAAGGAAGTATGGATGTTTCCAGGCCTCTACATCAGTTACATGATGAGCATTTTCATTCTCTTGAAGTACCGGAGGATCATTATCCAAGTATTTGGCCAATCCCAAAGTAGTGAGGAAGAATAGCATCTTCGCTTGCCATCGCTTGAAACCGCAACATTGGGTATTATGAGAAGAGCATTTGTTGGAAGTACTAGATCCAACATTGTTACCAACAACAAAGGATGAACCATTCACAACATTTGAGTCATTTGATTCGTTCAACGTTGTCTGAAATCAAACACACAATCAACGAATTACTCTTGTAATCCTACAATTCTACAACTATCTATACCACTGTAGCCACTATATAGTAATTATTGATATAATTAAGGCATCAAAACACAACCATTCAAATTGACCAACTTACTGGACCAAGAGAATGCCGAGTTTCAGTAATTTACAAAAGATAAATATTATAGTATATATAGGTATTTGATGCGTGTTGTAAATGCAACAAATTAATCAATATATTTTCCACTAATTAATTAGTAATATAACGGTAGTAAGGATCGTTCCCACTGAGAGTTGTTTAATTGAGATGTTATTTAGATTAACAAAGCTATAATAAAAAAAACACTAAGGGGATTGGTTGTTTAAAGTAATTAAAAAAAAGAATAATAATAAGAAAAAAGATGATTCGGAAGTCCTTCGTCGTTGCCAAACGTTGACTGAATTAGTATAATAATCTATCTTTCGTTAGAACCATGCATCACCAACCGTAGAATAGCATCTAGATCAGTGCTATCCCCAAAACTCCTTTTATCACTGGATACGAAAGTTCTCGACTACGAGATTCTATTCGTCTGAACCACCAAGTAGTAGGTCAGTCAAGGTGTAACCCAATCGAACGCTTTAGGCTTTGTGAATTTAGGTTGATTCCAGTAGTTAAACTCTTAGATCAAGGTCCACTTACTGATGTTGTCTTCACTCGCAATTGCTCCACAGAATCCCTCTACAAGGTCTCGTGATTTCTACTTTTGTAGATCGTTGTTTGACTATTACACTTATCTCACAACTCTCTACTATAAATAAACTGATCAATAGATTAATCCAATTGATCACTTGAACAATCTAGAAAATCAATTATAAACCGTAGATTTAGTGAAAACAAACGATAATATGATTAAAACTCTGAATAGATTTGTATAACTAATAAAGCTTCACGCTTAGAACATTGAATTCATCGTTAATCAATAAAAACTAGCTACTCATGATACAAGAGAGAAGAAGAAATAACATGGTTTCCCCCTAAAGAGCTAAACCCTATAATATAAAATAAATCTCTATTCTCTCTTTGTTTATGTAACACCTAGGTCTCAAAATTATGTGTATAGAAGTCTCTTAAAAAGTATTAGAATTGTCTCTTATATATGTGTTCAAGTTGTAAAAATGCCCATGCTCGAAATAGGTTTCTCGAAACTCACAAAATATGCCAAAACAAGTCATGGCCAAGCTTAGTCGTCCAAAATAACCATTATAGTCAATGGGCTCGTGCATAGTATAGGAAGCCTAGTCCAAAACTCACAAGCCAGTTTCCAATAGCCTGTAGTTACAGGGAACTGACAGGCAAAGCTATTTCTCTTTTTCCATCAATCGGTAATGCCCAGTTTCTTGATGGCTCAAAACATCGAGAAAAATTATTTCTTCTGAATTTTTTTCTTTCTCCGGACACTTTCTCGATGGGTCTTGGCCTCCGAGATATTTATTTTTCTTCTGAGTTTTTAAAACTCATTCCCATTTCTTCTCTAACTCCTACCGTAACAGATAAAACACTTCCATTTTTCTTCTCGACCATAGCTTCACCTCCAACTCTCTCACTGGCTTTAACTGCCAGCAATAGCCATCTCGAGCAAAACCCCATCATGAAACAGACCAGGCTCAACACCACAACTCGAGCTTCACCCTGCCATTAACCATCCCAGACTCGAACTCCCTGCAATCATCTTGTTTATGCCAATTTTCCCATTGACATTAACAACCAATGATTTAAGGATAATACAATAAACATAAGATTTTAACTAATGAACAGATACACAGAATCATTTTAAGAACAATGATTTGATAGACATTATAACAATCCAACCATTTACAGATCATAAATTTGATCAAAACTACAGTTACAAATCCATCATCTTTTAAAAGCCAGAAAGTGAATCATGAATGTCCTATCTTTTCTTCTCTAATCATTCACAGTACATACCTAATAACCTTTCTCTTTCTGGGTTTTATAAATCATCCTTAGCCTTTTTTCTCCTTGATTTTCTGACCCCCTCCCCGTTGAATGTTCTCTTCTATTTATAGATTTATTAGTGGGTCCCTCTTGTCCCGATACCCTCTATCGTTCTCCTTATTATATTAGGATCAGGATGTTTATAAGATTGACATATCATGCTTTCTCTTTGGTGCGCTGCTTTATATAGTTTACATGTGTCCTTTGTTCAGCTTTGTCCCGATCATACGTGTCATTAAAGTAATTATTGCCTTACTTTCCCGCTCCATGTTCATCATTATCCTTACTTTCCCGTTCCATGCTCATCATTATTCTTACTTTCCCGCACCATATGCATTTAATGCTATTTGTTTCGATCAGTGTGATGTTACTTTCCCGATCTTAGGTGTCGATCATGCAGTGATTTGCTCAGTCTTTCACATCTGTCCTATTTCGATCTTTTGAAATGGCTTTGATTGTGTGCTTCTCATTCTTCTTAATTTCATTATTTCCTTCTTAATTGCCTTACACATGTCGCCCTTCTTTTATTTCCCAACATCTTGCCCCCTTCTTTTTCTTTTTTCAAAAACTTTTAACGGTTGATCCAAGGATTTGAAAAAAACAAAAAAAGAATTATTACTCCCTGTTTTTCCACTACCTCTTTTCTCACGTTATGCGAACTTTTCGGAAGCAGTATCTTTTATTATCACGTTTGTGTCAGTAACTCCTTTTATCGAGAAAATCAAATCTTTGCCTTAATTATTGCCTTCCCCTAATTGTGAAGGTTTCTATTCTTTGCTTTAAATACGATGCAGTCTTTTTCACTTTTGTTTTTACCTCTTAAAGTTGCTGCTCTTTGTCTTCCTTGAATTTTTCAAGTGCTTTCGTTCTCCCAACTGTTCAGGAACTTTTAGCATCAATCATATTTACTTTGATCAAGTAATTGTTTATCTTCTTTCTTCAGGTATGTTAAAAAAATTTACTTTTAGTTTCTTACTTTAATGTTTAACTTTTCACAAATGTGATTGAATTCATTCCTTCATATTTAAATTTTTTAAAACTTTCTTTTCAGATAAAACATCATGTCGTCCAGGGATCCCCATGCTTCCGGTGATCATCCAGACTCTGGAAGACCTCTTAGGGTCTCTTCTTCTAGGTACGCCGTGCCTCGGCCTGTTCGCAACCCGGCTCCTGAGGTTTCTGTATCTGTCAATCCCACCTCCAGAAATAAACGTTCTCAAGCATCTTATAGTTATCGAACAATAAACATTGAGAATTTTAAGCAAAGCCATGATCTCGAGGGTTTTAAAGTATCATTTTTTGACCAGACTTCCGATGTATTAACTTTAGGAGCGAAGCAGAAGTTTAACTATTCTCCCAATCGTTTATTAATTGCTGCTGGTGCTTTAGAGGCCGGACTGCGCATTCCATTGTATGAAGAAGAAAATCCTTTTCAATTTGAAGTCCTTACGACTCGTGGTAATTCTCCTCACGGACTTGCTCGATCCGTTGCTCAGTACAATGGAAATTGGTGGCGTATTCTTGATGAATGCTATCTTCGGAGCGAGGGGCGGACTAACCTTTCTTGCTACGTTCCAGATCTTACAGAACGCAGTAGTTATACTATTGAAAATTTTCATACCACATATGGAGATGGTATTATAAAGAAAAATTATGTGAAATGGAGCGTTAGCCCCGTTAGGAAATGTCATTCGGGATTTCCCTTATTATATGAAATTGATGATCCCAAAATCAAGCATATTCCCAATACCACCCTTGATTTTCCCACAAAGGAGAGAATTCGCCAGGATCATGACTATAAATGGTACCGTACTCCAATTGTAATTGAAGGTCCTTGGATTTACGGTAAAATTTCCACCAATAAAATTCAAGTGCTCCGAAACTGTTTCCCAAACTCTTGTCCTTGGCAGTTAAATTTTGATGACTATAAGTTCGATTATAAGGTTTGTATTATTCTTTATTTCAATGTTGTTCCGAGCTACTACTGAATTTTTCCTTATGGGTCAAATATTTGTGTTTCAGATTGAACCTGACTCTGATCTCGCCAATGATGTCCCTCCTCCTCCTCCACGCCGAAGTCTTGGTATTCAAATTGTTGAGGGAAGACAGAGAGTTGAAGAGGAGGTTATTGAAGGTAAAGGGAAACGAAAGTTAGTTTTTCCTGAAGAAACAAAGAAAAAGAGAAAATTAAGAAGACCGCTGTACCCTTCCGAAGAAGAGGAAGTGGAAATTATGGGTTGTTTGGGTGAGGGGAGCAGCGGTTCCGCTCTTATAGCTGCTACGGGACAGGACGTTGAAAGTTCGGTCCGTACAGAGGTATCGGGACAGGATGTTATCATCAACGCTATTCCCGTTAGTGTGGGGGAACCTATTCTTTCTTCAGATCAGCCTTCAATACCCCCTCCCATTTCTGAAGCTGTTCCAACCGCCACTGCTCCTTCCAATATCTTTGATTCTTTTTCTCCTCTTCCTTTTACCTTTGAGATAGAGCACGCTGCTCCATGTATCGGTACAATAATAGTTTTCACTGGATTACCTCAAGAAGAAGCAGACGATGTTGCTATTGAGGAAGAAAATGCAGAAGAATTGATCGAAGCTGTTGCTGTTGAAGAAAATGCTGAAAATGAAAATGTTATTGTAGAGGAACAAAGGAATGAGATCTCTGGAGAGGCCAATGATGAAAATATAGCCCCAAGTTCTGGCTTCTGTTGTTCTTGATGTTTCGCACCCTGTTGGGGATGAAAATGCTTCTGAAGTTATTCATTCATCAGATGCCCCCATCGAGACATTAGCTCGATCTGCTGTTCCTGCTGGTGATAGCGATGATGAAATGCCTGATGCTGAACCTTCCATCCAATGGCCTTTCTCTGAAGAAGATGAGGGAGTCATTCTTGCAGATGAAGAAGATGAAGCCTTTCAATGGTTTGTTTCCAAAGGGTTTCTGAATAATTCGGCTCAGCATGATTCCTCGAAATCCGATACTGCTTCAATGGCCAGGCTGCGAGCTTCATTTGGTGCTGCTTCACTGGATAGTACTCGGGATACTTGGTTCGAAGGCGAGTGCTTCGATCAATCATACTCTCTCAGTCTTCCCTCTTCTTTGAATGAGATTTTGACTATGGCAGAGGATTCATCGCACTCTTTTCCCCAGCAAGCCCTCGCTCAGCTTAAATACGGTACCGATTGTATATTTGCAGCGTACAAATTCTATAAGGCTCGGGCTGTAATGATGGAGCTGATGTTCAAGAATGAAGTAGCAAAGGCGAAGAATGGAAATGAAAATTTGCAGCAAGAAATTGAAAATCTCAAGCAGCAAAACAACAATCTTCAACATCAACTTCAACAACAACAAGAACAACAACAACAACAATAGGAAAAGCTTCAAAATTTTGAGGATCAAAATCAAAAGCTTCAAGATCAGAACCAAGGTTCGTTCCTTACTTCTTGGTTCATATTTTATTTTGAGTTGGTAGCTCTATAAGTTAGATCGTACCTATGTTGGGTACGATCCTTCGGTTCGCTTTTTCATTTGGTGTGGGCTTAGATCGTACTTATGTTTGGGTACGATCCTTCGGTTCGCTCTTTCATTTGGTGTGGGCTTAGATCGTACCTATGTTTGGGTACGATCCTATGGTTCGTTCCTTCATTTGGTGCGAGCTTAAATCGTACTTTTTTTTTTTTTTTTTTTTTTTTTTTTTAATCTGCCTTTCATTTATGGGATCAGAGGAGGGAGACTTGGAATCCCTGTTGAGGTTCCAGCGTAGGATGACTCAGTTGAACAATCATGCAAGAGAAGTAAATATGGATGTGGAGTTGGTTAAAGGGAAATTAACACAATTGTCCGATAGTATTGAGTTGAATACCTGGAGACGTAATAGAGCTGAATCCAAGTATCAAGAAGTTCTGAAAATTTTAACCCTTAAAGAAGCAGAGTTTAAATCTGTAGTTAGAGGTATATGTTTAAGTTATATGGTTGTTTTATTGACGGTGTTATATGACTTATCTAATATTCATTCTGATTTCCAGTGCTAGAAAATAAGATGAATGAAGCCAATGGCCGAGCAACAGTAGCGGGAGCTGAACTGAATATTACAAACAATACGATAGCAAACATTACTGAAGAGCTGAAGACTTCAGAGAAAAATGTGGCCCTGAATACAGTCAAGCTTCGGGATTTACAATTTCAGTTAAATGCTCAAGAACAAGAAATTGCAAAAGTACAATCAAGATCTGATGAACTGCTAAAGGAATTAAATGCTAAAAAAGAGAAAGTAGATAAGGATCAGCAAAAGATTAAAGATCTTCAAACAGAGATTGATTATAGGCATGCTTATATTGTCTGGGTGAGGCAAGATGCCAAGGCAAAGATTGCAATGTTATTTAATTCTGCCTTGGATCGTGCTCAAGCCGATCCTTCTGTGTTGAATGGTCATGCTGCTGTTCCAGTGGTTCCTCCTCAACCTCTCCGGCGGCCCAACCCTGAAGCGTAGTCGCACTTGTCTCTGTGTCCCGACTCTCTTTTATCTTGAAGCTTGACTTATTGTTGTTGGAAGTATTATTTTGTGATCTTTTACTTTTTACTGGATTGTGCTCTGAATACTTCTTCTGCACAAAAATATGATGTTTATAAATTTTTTTAGGTTAATCATATTATTTCAGAAGTACAATGGATTGAAGTGTATATATACCTCAAAACATATTATTCGAGATCCCACACATACGAAACAAACCCGGGCCAGGGGTAAGATACAGGGTTGGTCCCGAACGTACTCTGAAAATGATAACCATAAGTTAGGTATTCTCTCTCTATTAGAATTTTTGAATTATTTAAATTCTAATAAGTCATGTACCTCTTTGGCAGTAAGATTGAATATTGATTATGTCGCCAATCGAAGCGTTTTCCAGAATAAGATGTTCCTGGATTTGTATTTTATGGTAAGTATAAACACATAAAGAGTGTTAGTGTGACATAAAGAATCAGATAAAAACTTAAATACCTGTGCTGGCCTCCGAAATTGTGATATTATTCATGGATAATAAAGCTTTAGGTATTGTGCGTTCCAAGGATGTTGTAAGGTATTTCCTTGCATATTTCGAAGATAGTACGATCCTTGTCCCGCTGATGCGTGTATTATATATGGACCGTCCCAGGTTGGTGCAAATTTTCCAGCCTCTTTGTCCCGATGGTATTCTGGGATTTGTCGTAAAACATATTGTCCTTGGACAAAGTTTCGTGACTTGACTCTTTTATGATAATCTCGTGCCAACCTTCTTTGGTAGTTCTCCATTTTCTGGAGTGCCACTTCCCGCTTTTCCTCTAAATCATCCAATTTTTGTAACATTAGATCTGTATTTAAATTTTTCTCCCATGCTTCTGTTCTTGTCGTGGGTAAAATGACTTCAGTTGGTATGACTGCTTCTGTACCATATGCGAGAAGGAAAGGTGATTCTCCAGTGGATTCTTTTCTCGTGGTACGATATGCCCATAATGTATTATGCAATTGCTTACACCAACGTTTGTGATACCCATCCAATGTCTTCTTCAGATTTATTGCAATTGTTTTATTTGTGGATTCAGCTTGTCCATTACTTTGGGGATAAAATGGTGTGGATTTGTATTGTTGAATATTATATGCTTCAAACAACATATCGATGTTCTTTCCTTGAAATTATTGTCCATTATCAGAATCTATGGCTGCTGGGATTCCAAATCTACATATGATGTTTTCAAATAAAAATGTAAATACATCGGAATCTCTGATCCGAGCTAATGCTTTAGCTTCTACCCACTTGGTGAAATAATCAGTAGCCACTATTAAATATTTTCTCTTTTTGGTTCCCTCAACTAACGGACCAACAATATCTACTCCCCATTTTGCGAATGGCCAAGGACTGAGTATAGAATTTAGCTCTGTGGCAGGTGCTTTGATTTTTTTTGCAAATCGTTGGCATTCTTCACATCTTCGTACCATGTTATCCGAATCCTTCTGCATAGATATCCAATAATAACCTTGGGTTTTGGCTTTTAGTGCAAGTGATCGTCTTCCACTGTGGTTTCCTGCATCCCCATAATATATTTCTTTGAGTATCCGAATTCCTTCTTGTTGTGATAGGCATTGGAATAATGGGCCGAGAAATGACTTTCGATACAAAATTCCATCCCTAAGTTGGTAGTTATCTGATTTGAGTTGGATTTTTCTTGCTTCCTGAGAATTGGTAGGCAATATGTTATCTTGTAAGTATTGATGAATCGGAATCCTCCAATCTGACTCGCTTGATTGATCACCTATTTGTTGAGGCACATATGGTGCATTTTGTATTGCGGGATCATCGATTTTTTCTGTTACGTTTTCCTCTATATTATGAAGTACTCTTATCTGAGTGGATGGTTCATATATTCTTCCAACTTTTATTGCTGTGATACTTGGGTCATTTAGCATGGAAGATATGAATGCCAAAACATCAGCATGTCGGTTTTTATCTCAGGATAGATGTCGGAAAGTAATGTTTGGGATTTGATTTGCTAGAATTTGAACAAGATCTTTATATTGTGCTAAATCGGCATCAAGTGTTTGATATTTTAACTCGACTTGTCGAATTACCAACTGTAAATCACTTGTAAGTCGAACATTGCTGATTCTCAATTCAATGATGAGTTTTAGAGCATGAACCACGACTTCATATTCTACTATGTTATTTTGTATGTTCTTCAAATTCAAGACGAAATGAATGGATCATTCGATCTCCCATTGGTGCAGTAATCACGATGCCAATTCCTGCTCCTTCTTTGTTTCGGGATCCATCAACAAAGACTTCCCACCTTTGAGAGTTTGATGAGTTTAGAATATCTTGCGAGTCCTCTTCCTCGCATCCTGGTAATCCTTCAATTATAAATAAAATAAATTGTTAATATGATAAATACTTTAATGAATTTTTTTTTTTTAATGAGTAAACTCCTTTTTCCAATTATCGAGCCTTGAATTTCATATTCTTCTTCAATCGGGAAATCTGCAAGGAAGTCAGCTAGGATTTGAGATTTTTGTGCGGTCTGCAACTCATAAATGATGTTGAATTGTTCTAGCTGTGCGTTCCATTTAGCGATTCTTCCCACTTTTCCTGTATTTTTCAATACTGATTGTAATGGTGCCTTGCTCAGGACACGAACATAATGTGTAAGAAAATATGTACGTAACTTTTGAGTGGCAAAGACTAATGATAAAATAAGTTGTTCAATCTTTGTGTAGTTTCTTTCTGCTGAATTAAGGGTTTTACTGATATAATATATTGGTTTTTCTGCCTTCTCATTGGTGCGGACCATCACTGCACTGATTGCATCTTCCGTTGCCGCTGTATACAAATTAATATCTCTTCTGGTTCCGGTTTCTGTAATGCTGGCAATGTAGCTAGATGCTTCTTTATACTTTGGAATGCTTGTTCACATTGATCGTTCCATTCAAATTTGTTTTTCTTCTTGAGTACTTCAAAGAAAGGTTTACACCGTTCTGATGATCTGGCAATAAATCTACTTAAAGCATCTAGGCATCCGTTTAATTTCTGTACACTTTTAATGCTACTGGGTGATGGCATATCTGTTACTGCTTGGATCTTTGCTGGATCAAATTCAATTCCATTTTTTGTAACCAAATAACCCAAGAATCGCCCTGATGTAACACCAAAAGTGCACTTCTCCGGGTTAATTTTCATCTTGTACTTTCGCAACGCACCAAAAATTTCAGCGAGGTCTTGTAGATGATTAGTGGATAATTTGCTTTTTACCAACATGTCATCCACATAAACTTCTAATATTTGTCCCATCCATGGTTTGAAAATTGCATCAACCAAACGTTGATATGTTGCTCCTGCGTTTCTTAACCCAAATGGCATCCTGGTATAACAATACAACCCCCGAGGAGTGAAGAACGCTGTGTGTTGCTGATCTGCTTCAGCAAGTGCAATTTGGATATCCCGATTGACCATCCATAAAAGATAGTGCTTCGTGACCTTCTACAACATCCACCAATTGATCAATGTTAGGAAGTGGATAGCTATCTTTTGGGCAAGCTTTATTTAAATTGGTGAAGTCTATGCAGATTCTTACTCCACCGTTCTTTTTCGGAACGATCACCATGTTAGAAATCCATGTTGGATATCGCACTTCTCGAATGAATCCTGCACTTAGAAGCTTTTCTAATTCCTTTTCAACTGGATCATGATATTCCGGTGCAACTTTACGTATCCGTTGACGAAATGGTGTCGCATCGGGACGTATTTGTAATTCATGCTGTACAATGCTCGGATCTATCCCGGGCATATCCTCCATTTTCCATGCAAATATATCTACAAAATAGTGAAGTAAGTTGATTAAATTTTGCTCCATATCTTCTTTCATCATTGTTCCAATCTGTACTTGCTTGGGCCATTCCAAAGTTCCAATATTTACAATTTTAGTTTCTTCTATGGAAGTGAAAACTGGTTTTGGGTTCCCGATTGAAGTTGGAGTTCCCTTTAATTGCTATGAGGGTCCTTCGAACTGCTGAGTTGTTGAATTTTCTTGACTCTTTGCTGCTTTCTCCTAACTCATTTGTTGACTTTTGTTCGATGTTTCTTTTCAAGTACTGATTGATTTCATCTTCCTTTGCTTCGGTCCTACGGTTTCTCTTCCTTTCACGTTGTTGTTGTTCCTGTTCTTCATGCATTCTTACCTACGCCATTATACAAAATTTTGCATCATCTTGATCTCCCTGAATCTCCATTTCGCCTTGTGGTGTTGGAAATCACAAATATTGATGATAAGTAGAAATTACACCCTTTAACTGGTGCACCCAACGTCTCCCAATTATTGCATTGTACGGAGATGGAGCATCTACTACACTGAATCTTGTTAAAATGTTAATGGGTCCAACTGATACTTGCAAGTCTATTTCTCCTTCTGGTCTTAAGGCAATTCCATTAAATCCATAAATTATATACCGGGATGGGAATAATTGATCTTTTGTGAACGCCATTTTGCAAAATGTATCATGAAATAAAACGTTCAATGAGCTTCCCCCATCCATAAGAATTTTTCTAACATTCTATCCTGACCTTGGCAATGTGAGGACTAAAGGATCGTTGTGCATCTCAATTTCTTGATTTACTTCCCGTGCTGAGAAAGTTAAAGGTGATGCCATCCAGTCTTCCCAGGCTTCTGTTAACCTTCCTGATATCTTAAAAATTTCATGATTTCGAATTCTTTTACATAACTTTTTATTGATTGCAGCATTCAAATCAGTATCTCGTTTTTCTGAGAATGATATCATATTAATGGTGTGTTCATTATATGGAATGTGCACTGCTTTTCCTTTGTCGGGTCTGGTTGTTGGTTCGATCCTTTGAATATACTCTTTTAATTCTCCTGCATCTATCATTTTTTGTACCAGCAAAATAAAATTCCTGCAATTTTCTGTTGCATGACCTTTATAACAGTGGTAGTCACAATAATCTTTTGATCGTTGTGTAAACTCAGGTTGATTGCCTTTTGATGATGGCCATTGAAAATCTGGCTTAGCTTTTATGATGTCAAGTAATTCAGTATATGAGATATTAAGATTTGTAAACACTCTCTCTTGAAATCGTTGCATAAAAGGTTTATTATCCCCTTGCCGTAGGCGCTTTGATTCCTTTGATTCTGATTTATGAGGAAATTTTTTTTTCTGTTCTATTGATACCTCAACTGAATTTGTCCTTTTCATGCTTCCTTGATTTCTTGAACTGCTTCTTGGACCTTGTTCTTGGACATCTTGCAACCTTGCACATGTTTCTATTATCTCTCTAAGCTGTCCCTCGGTCTTGGGATTATTACGATGAATTTCTATAAAAATCTGACATCTCCGATCAGCGATTCCCCATTTATAATGATTTATTGTTGTGCTTGAATCAACATCTCCAATTGCTTGACATACCGTATGCCATCGGGTAGTATAAGATCGAATAGTTTCTTCTGGCCATGATGTGAGGGAATACAACCTATCTATTCCCAAATCAACGGGTTTGTTGTACATATAAGCTTCAAGAAATTTCCTCACTAATTGTGAATAACATTCAATAGAACTCTCTGGCAATCTATCCTACCATAATAATGCTGAACCTATTAAACTTGAGGGGAAACATCGGCACATAATTGCTTCATGTCCATCCCAACGTGACATCACTCGATTGTAATACTTTAAATGTGAGGTCGGGTCCTTTGTACCATCATAACATTCAAATACAGGGATACTGTACTCTCGTGGCAATGGAACATTTGTCAGCCGTTGTGCCAGCGGTGTGCGTTTAGCCTCTTTTAACACTTCTTCTATTCTTCCCCCTTCTTTATTCTTTAACCCTTTTATTTCTTCTTTCATTTGCTCCATTGCTTCCATACACTTTTGCCATTGCGTACGTTGAATCTCTTGATTTTCTCTCTGTCTCCTGGCTCGTGATGATGATCCTACTAATACCATCCGCTGATCCTGGTTTTCTCTTTCATTTCTGGGTGCATATCTTCCGGCAGCTGTTTCTGGACTTCGTGATCCTGTTGCAGCCTGCCTCTGTTCATGCTGAATTGTATTTTTTAAAACTTGATTTTGTCTGGTTAATAATTCAATTTTATCACGATTGATCCTCTGTTCTCTCCTTATTTCATTCATTTCTTTTATCAAATTTTGAAGATAATTTACATCATTTCCTGAATTCTCCTGATGTGACAGCTTATTTCGTGATAAAGCATTTGGTGTTATCTCCTGGATATGTGAATGATTTCCCACATCACTTTGTTGTTGTTCTGGATCACTCTCAACTTCCATTTGTCGGGAACTTTGCCTATCATTACTGTCTTGATTCGCAGAGCCTGCCTCTTGAGACATTTTTCTTCTAAATTTGCTGATAATTTGCCTTCTCCTCTTGATTTCTAATAACCTTTCAAAAGTTAGTCGAACAATCTTTCAACAGATTATAAAAAAAGGAAAATGACAGAAACTAGCTTCATGATGATTTTTGTTTTATAAATACGTTTTATGATCAAATATTTAAACAGACTCAAATTTTTTATTTTTTTTTTATTATGGAAATTTAATAGAGAGAATTATGTGACATTCATTAAAAGAAAAATTCGTTTTTCAAGAACAGGTAGGATAAATCCTTTAACCCAGTCCCTGTTTCTAGCGCCAAATTGTTTATGCCAATTTTCCCATTGGCATTAACAACCAATAATTTAAGGATAATACAATAAGCATAAGATTTTAACTAATGAACAGATGCACAATATCATTTTAAGAACAATGATTTGATAGACATTTTAACAATCCAACCATTTACAAATCATAAATTTGATCAAAACTACAGTTACAAATCCATCATCTTTTAAAAACCAGAAAGTGAATCATGAATGTCCTATATTTTCTTCTCTAATCATTCACAGTACATACCTAATAACCTTTCTCTTTCTGGGTTTTATAAATCTTCCTTAGCCTTTTTTCTCCTTGATTTTCCGACCCCCTCCCCGTTGAATGTTCTCTTCTATTTATAGATTTATTAGTGGGTCCCTCTTGTCCCGATACCCTCTATCGTTCTCCTTATTATATTAGGATCGGGATGTTTATAAGATTGACAGATCATGCTTTCTCTTTGGTGCGCTGCTTTATATAGTTTACATGTGTCCTTTGTTCAGCTTTGTCCCGATCATACGTGTCATTAAAGTAATTATTGCCTTACTTTCCCGCTCCATGTTCATCATTATCCTTACTTTCCCGTTCCATGCTCATCATTATTCTTACTTTCCCGCACCATATGCATTTAATGCTATTTGTTTCGATCAGCGTGATGTTACTTTCCCGATCTTAGGTGTCGATCATGGTTTGCTCAGTCTTTCACATCTGTCCTGTTTCGATCTTTTGAAATGGCTTTGATTGTGTGCTTCTCATTCTTCTTAATTTCATTGTTTCCTTCTTAATTGCCTTACACGTGTCGCCCTTCTTTTATTTCCCAACACATCTGTCATCAATCCCATCATCACTGACTTCCTTGATCACCAAATGCCATGTTCGAAATCATCATTAGTGGCAGAATAACTCCATCGATCATGTATCTGCCAATTACTATCTCTCTCTCTCGAAAGAATCAACTACAGATTCCTCCTTTCTCTTCCACCAACCAACTGCACCATTAACTGCCACTAACGAAATCATGACCATCACAAACTCCTCTCTCTTCACTGACAACATCTCTAATCAATCCACAACAAGAATTCCATCTTCAACGAATCATGATGATCAATCACCATCACGATCAACATCGACTACCATCACAAAATCAAGCCATTACTGCTTCTCTTCTTCGTTAAACCTAGAACAACAACCCATTTGAACTCAAAACTCACCATCAACACCGGAAGTAATCGTGATCAGCACTATCATCATCATTCTTCATCGGAAATGGCAGAACCCGACAGTTTTCTTCTTCTACCATCGATCACGCAACTGCCAACAGAGTGATCTCACTATCACATCCACCAAATAGACATTTTCTCGATCATCACAGACGCAACCCACAGTTCGAGATCAATCATCATTCATGGCCACCATTTCCATCTCAAGCTCCCATTAACGCAACAAACAAAGCTCGAACACGGAGAACCCTCCTAATTTTCAGTTCTTTCGAATTTGGGAGAAGAAGATGAGGTGCCCTTTAGCATTTAGGTCTGACGCCTTTAGTAGTATTCAAATCTAGACACCCCTTAACGAAAACACAAACGCCTTTATCACTATTCAATAAAATTGTCCAACTGTCGGTTCCGTGAAACCGACAAGCTTAACTCCTCTTTTCACCCATAATTTCTTCATACGAAGTCGAATGACCTTATTCTTTCGCCGTTGGCTTCGTTTCTTCGTTCTCTACGACATGTTGACAAGAAATCCTGGATTTAGATGAGTTACACTTGGTATTGGGCCCTTCTTCACTTGTAGCACTTCTTTTCTAACACTTTGTAGCTCCTTTTTGGATGATTCACCTTTTAAAAGACATAAACTACAAAACTAACGTAATATACAATAATTCACAAGAAATCTAGAAAATACTAGCATGAAATTGATACTCAAAACATGTAAAATATGCACTTATCAGTGTTCAAATACAGACACATCATCTTTTACCTTACAAATCCTTTATATTCAAAATCTTATCTTGATCATCATAATTTTTGTCTATTCTAAGGTCCGTCTCTTCTGCTATACTGTCACTCAAGAATTACAAATCAGGGAAAAAGATTGATAGAATTTACAAAGTACTCTTCGTCTCAGACTTTATAATTCTACAAGATTGATATCTAAACTTGTTTTAGATTGGTCTTGTTAGGTAGAATCAATTAGGCATCTCTATAAACTTTTGATGAGAGTAAGTTATCCTAATTTTTGAGGTTTGCTTGATACTTCTTTTTTCTTGAAGATCCCTCATAAGCAAACAAATTTCCATTACCTTGATTGAATATATCTGAAGAAAATAAATAGGATACCTGTTAGAGGCATGTTAGTTAAATTCTTCACTTCGGATGAAACAACTCCTAGGCCTGTAAAGGAAGTCAACTAGTGGAATCAACTGCGTACGGTCTTACGAGATCCAAGAGAAGTATGAAGCACGTTTGAAGTTGAATTGCTCGGAGGGTTGATTCGCTATCAACTACATTGCCCGAAGTCTGATAATAGGTTGATAGACACATTTTTATATATGATTTTTCTCAGTTCTGTATTTTATTAGTGCTATATTTTACGTTTCTTTGGGTATTTATCTTTTTGCTATACATTTTGGATTTTGGATTGAAAGGAAATTGAGCCAAAGATTTTGGTGATTAAAGACTTGGAGTTAAAGTTAAAGCTAAAAGAACGGAAAAGAAGAGAAAGAATTTTATTTTTAATTAGATTTTATTTTTATTTTATTTTAGATTTTATTTGTTTCTCTTTTTAGGAAATTGTATTAGGAAATCTTTTATTATTTCTGTAATTTTTCTTTTATTTTTGGACACTTTTGGATTTTTGGGACTTTGGACATTATTATTATTTTTAAATCCTACGGAAGGGTAATTTAAATATAAACTGCAACAGGGAAGGACGACAATTACGATATTGTCTCGTCCCCTCGGATCCGTATACTGACACAGGAGTCGGTGGCTCGAGTCGACTACAACCGATTCATCCCCCGTCTGGTACGGGAGGTAAGACTCGATCAACCCACGAATCCCCTGCAAGTGGGTGTACTGTATTCCTTCGTCTGCATATATGTTGAGGAACTGAATACGAATTTATTTTCTACTAAAGGGCAAGGACTGGCCATATAAGATAAGGACTCGGATTTCATCACCGTTTCCTTCTTGCCCGCCTTAGGAACACGTTACCTAACACGAACCTAATCCTTAAAATTTGACTATAAAGAAGACCGACAGGGTATCGAGCTTATTGGAAAATCATTCAAAATGACTGTATTGGTTACTTTGTTAGCCTAACTTAAAGTTCAGGAAGATTATTTTATGTTGATTAGAGCCGCCTTGTAACCCAAGTAAAAGTTGCCAAAGAGGCAGGGTTATCAAAGCTCCTTAGAGCTTATCTTGTTTCTATTCGACTTAATCTAATTCGGATCGTTCTGAGAGATTCACTAAAACTGTAACTAGTTGCCTTTTGGAAGAATAGAAGCTGGTCTAGAAACAATCTAAGTGGAACCATCATAACGCGAACCTATTCCTAAAATTTGACTAGAAAGAAGACCGATAGGGTAACGAGCATATTGGAAAATCTTTTGGAAAGATTGTATTGTTTACTTTGTTATATCAACTCAAGGATCAGAATGATTATTTTAAGTTGATTTGTGCCACCTTGTAACCCAAGGAAACGTTTTCCAAAGATGTATGATTATCCAAGCTCCATAAAACTTATCTTGTTTCTCTTCCATCAACTTAATCTAATTCATATCGGCTCAAGAGGTTAGCTAATTGCCTTTTTGAAAAATAGAAGCTGGTCTAGAAACAATCTAAGTGGAGCCATCATACTTTTTGTTTGATAGATTAAATAAGTTTGCTTGGTCGAGTCAACCTTGCTTGTGTTTGTTTAGAATTCCCTTCCAATTGGGAGTTATTTTATTGCATGCCCAGGCCGCCTAAATCCTTGAGTGAGTGTGCCTGGAGAAGAGATTCTATTGGTCGTTTGATCAGTAAAGAGAATAGAAACTCTGTCTTTGAAATTGAGAATTTAGGAAACCCTTCTTTTGAGAGCCCGATTCTTGGAAACTTTGGTTTTGAGAATTTATCTCTTAGTGAGGAAGTTATTCCTAGTTTTCCAGTTGTGCCAGAAATGATAACTTTAAAAGATTTGTTGAATCCCACTAGGACTTCTGGTCTATCATGTGTCAGGTTACCTACAACTCAAGCAAACTATGAGTTAAAACCTGGGACCATACAAATGCTCCCAATCTTCTTAGGAAAAGAAAAATGAAAACTCCCACTTACACTAGGGAATTTGAAGAAATATGTGGTACCCTAAGAATTCACAACATGTCTGATGAAGCTTTGAAACTTAGGTTGTTTCCTTTTTCCCTGATAGACAAGGCCAAATCTTGGTTATATAGTTTGTTATCTGAATCCATCGAAACATATAAACAACTTATCGCTGCCTTTTTATCTAAATTTTTTCCCTAGGCACAAAATATCATCTATTAGGCACGAGATTTCCACACTTGTGCAGCAAGAGGGAGAATCTTTGTATATGTATTTGGAAAGGTTCAGTGATTTATTGATACAATGTCTCCATCACGGTTTAGAAAAGGTTAGACTAGTCCAGATCCTTTATGAAGGGATAGATTATCCAACGACGACCATGGTCGAGTCATTGTGTACATGGAGTTTTGATAGTAAAATTGTTGATGAGGCAACGATATTTTTGAATGAAATTGCCGAAAAAACCCAGCAATAGGAATGTAGTAAGGAACCCCAGAGAACATTTTTACTGAGCAGAGGTAATGTGAATAGGGTAGATGGAATTCTTGAATCAGATGCCAAAATTGCAGTTATAGCAAAAAGGTTAGAATCCTTATAATTGTCAATCTAGTTGTAAAATAGAGCCCAAGTTATTTTGAGAAGGACAGACTGTTGAAGAGCAAGCCCGTGCTCTTTACAATAGCACTAAATATGATAATCGTCAGAAGTTTGACCCATATTCAGAAACCTATAACTCTGGTTGGAGAAACCATCCAAATCTTTCTTGGTCTAAGGGCTAGAATCAAGTCTAGCAACCCTCAGGTTCCCCCAGGTTTTGGTTATACAAAGAATCCTTCTGGACCAGCACAATTTCAAATCCCTTCAGATAAGAAGATCATGAGTTTAGAAGAGTCTTTCACCATGTTAGCTCATAACACTGCTAAGTTCCAGCAATCGGTTGAACAAAGTTTACACGCTAATAATAGGATTGCACAAGAAAACAAACAGGCTATTTCCGATCTTCGAATCTAGGTTAGTCAGATAAATGAGTCTTGAGAGAAAAAGGAAAGTTTCCTAGTCAAACATAACTCAACCCTAGAGGAGTTCATGATTTATCTTCTGGTGAGAAATTATCAAATCATGTAAATCCAATTAAAACCCTTAGGAGTGGTAGAGTGGTAGACAATAAGGTAACCTTGCCCAATAGTGAACATGATGTAGTTCACCCTTCTAAGCCTGTAGCTGAAGAGACTGATAAAGTCTCTAAAGAGTCCAATGTGGTTCCCGCAACTTCTAGTACCAACTAGGAAGGAATCCAACTTTAATGATATATTGGAGATTTTTAAGTAAGTCAACATAAATATTCCTTTATTAGATGCAATTAGAATGATTCCTACTTATGCCAAGTTCCTTAAGGATCTTTGTACGCGAATGCGAAAGCTTATTGTATAGAAAAAAGCCTTTATAGCTAGTCATGTGAGTTCAGTTATCCTGAACAACACAACTCCTAAGTACAAAGACCCAGGTTCCCCTATAATTTCTTGCACAATAGGTAACTACCGTGTAGAGAAAACGCTACTTGACTTAGGAGCTAGTGTGAACTTAGTTTCGAACCATGTGTACCTCCAGCTAGGATAAAACCTACCCAGATAACACTTCATTTAGCTGATAGATCTATGAAAATTCCTTGTGGTATTGTCGAGGATGTTCTTATTGAGGTCGATAGGTTTATTTATCGTGTAGATTTTGTTATCCTAGATACCCAACTTGTTCCTGACCCAGAAACCAGATACCTGTGATATTAGGTCGCCTGTTTTTAGCTACATCTAATGCGATCATTAACTGTCGAAATGGTATTATGAATTTATCTTTTGGTAATATGACTATTGAGTTGAATATTTTCAATACTAGTAAGCAACCCCCTGATCTAGATGATACGTGCATTGAAGAGGAAAATTAGTTCAGGAGGCATTACCAAACATCTTATCCGAAGATCCATTAGAGAGTTGTCTATCCCATTTCGGCTTAGATTTTGACGATGATATCACCATTGATCAAGTGAATGCTCTGTTAGAATCTACCCATGTGTTAGATACTAATAGATGGAAAGCTAAGTTTGAACCACTACCAGTTTCTAATTCTACCTTAATTCCTTCTTTAGAAGAGCCTCTTAAGTTGGACATCAAACCATTGCCAAATACTCTGAAATATGTGTTTTTAGACCCATCTGAGACTTTGCCTGTAATTATAGCATCCGACTTGGATAGTGATCAGGAAAGTAAGCTAGTGAACGTACTTCAAGACAACAAAGAAGCTTTAGGATGGACCTTAGCAGATATTAAGTGTATAAGTCCTACTGTTTGTATGCATCAGATTCATTTAGAGGATGACACTAAACCTTCTAAGGAGATGCAACGTCGACTGGACATAACATGAAAGAAGTAGTTCGAACTGAGGTGCTTAATTGTTAGATGCAGATATCATCTACCCTATTTCAGACATTAAGTGGGTCAGCCCCGTTCAGGTTGTTCCCAAGAAATCAGGTACCATTGTAGTCCAGAATGAAAAGAATGAGTTAATCCTAACCCGAGTGACCACGGGGTGGCGTGTTTGTATTGACTATAGAAAATTGAACAAGGTCACAAGTACTGACCAATTTCGCCTTCCTTTCATCGACCAAATACTAGAGCGATTATCTGGACATAGTCATTATTGCTTGTTAGATGGCTACTCTGGTTATAATCAGATTTTTATTGCCCCAACATACCAAGGGAAAACTACTTTTACCTGCCCCTTTGGTACCTTTGCGTATAGACGCATTCCTTTCGGGTTGTGTAATGCACTCGCTACTTTTCAGCGCTGCATGATGAGCAAATTGTATGACATGGTAGAACGATTTTTAGAGGTCTTTATGGATGATTTTCCAGTGTTTGGTTCATCTTTTGATAAATGCTTGCATTATTTGACATTAGTGTTGACTAGATGTAAGGAAAAAAATTTAATGCTTAATTGGGAGAAATGTCATTTTATGGTTCGTTCAGGATTTGTTTTAGGGCACATCGTATATCCTAAGGGTATAGAGGTACATATAGCCAAAGTTGACCTTATTAAGAATTTATAGGTTCCTAAAACCGTAAGAGATATTAGGTCATTCTTAGGGCATGCAGGTTTTTATCGTCGATTCATTAAGGATTTTAACTTGATTTATAGGCCTCTTTGCAATTTGCTTGCAAAAGATGTTAAGTTTGTCTTTGATAATGCTTGTTTAGAGGCTTTCGAGAAGCTTAAGACTTTATCACTACCGCCCCCATATTCCAGGCCCCTAACTGGAACCTACCCTTTGAAATCATATGTGATGCTTCAGATTATGTTATTGGTGTTGTGCTAGGTCAATAAGAAAACAAATTACTTCATGTGATTTACTATGCTAGCAAAAATCTGAATGATGCCCAACTGAACTTGTCACAGACCGGAAAATTCCGCCTCATGGCGCTGCGCTGGGCAGGACAGAACTCCCCGATGCGCGATTTAAAAGAGAGTAACCAGACCTTAAAGCTTAACTTCTCGCTGGAAAGTGCAGGTAAATTTTTGCTTTCCAAGCATGCCTTGTAAGCATTATACTCAAAACGTAGTTCCCACATCATTCAAGATACGTTTATACCGTTCCAGGTATATTTGCCTTTCCAAATATGCTTTGCAAGCATGGTACTTAGACCGTAGTCTCCATATCGTTCCAACTCACCCTTGACCTACAAAGGGTGCAAGGCCATTAAAGCCCATGGTGAATGCCTTTAACAAGCATCACCTAAGTACAATCCTTGTCCAGGCCTGACCCATGCCTTGGACTAGCATACCATTCCAACTTGCCCTTATTCTACCAAGGGTTGAAGGCTATACAAACTAATGGGGATGCCTTTGACAAGCATCACATAATTACGATCATTGTCCAGGCCTAACTCATTTCCTGGACCAACACCTAGGCTATTTCAAGCCTAAACTTTTGCTTCATCAATTCTACTTTGACCATGCGCTGAAGGATGCACTTAGCTTATTCTTGCCAAGGATGCAACATCCAGGAACATGCTATTCCATACCGCAACGGTTGCTAGGAAGTATGAACAATCCATAAAATAGAATTGCAACTACCCCATCGAGTGTGGCAACAATCATCTCTTGACTTAGCATTGCCGAGCCAGATGATATGAGTTACCATAATGTAGCAATCATCTCCCAAATTAGATGATATGAGCGAAAAGGTGTTGCACCTCAATGCATTGCATTGCGACTGCCTACATACCTAACCCGTACCTTGAAGGGATCAAGCATGACCGTAGTTCATCATAGGGTCAAATCGAAAGGAACTAGCAACTTAAGCCTATTAAGGCAAGGCCAACATAGATTCCAACTTCGTTGCAAAGCCAAAGGCCAAGCAAAGCCTAGTCCGTATATGCCGAAGGACTTTCGCAAGGTATGCACTAGATTGTGCATAACTTATTACTTTTTATTATGCAAATATGCATTCTCAAGTATGTAGCATGATTGAATGATGCTTTCGCATAATTCAAGCTTTATAGGCTAAACTACATGCATATTGATGCTTTAGCATCAAGTATGCTCCAACGTATAGGCCACATCGTATATATATGTGCATTACCACTCATGCACATTCAAGCTTCGTCGGTTAAGCTACAAGCATATTGATGTTTATGCATCAAGTATGCTCCAACGTATAAGCTACATCGCATTTACATGTGCATTACCGCTCATGCACCTTTAAGAAAAGCTCCCTCCTTATATATGTTTTATTCGCATTTCTACAAATAAATATTTGAATTGGAAGTGTCATCCATCGACTGCAAGGCCAAAAATGAAGATTTCTTGCCAAAGCCAAGTGAAGCATTCTAGGGTAAGCTACAAATAAACACGCTAATGCATCACGGTAATGCATTCTGAATAATGCATCACGTCATAATAGTGCCTTAGCACTATGATGCATTCATCGAATAATGACATTGGCTCGGTGATGCATTGAATGATGCATCACGGCATAATAGTGCCTTAGCACTATGATGCGTTCATCGAATAGCGACATTGGATCGATGATGCATTGAATGATGCATCACGGCATAATAGTGCCGTAGTACTATGATGCATTCATCGAATAACGACATTGGCTCGGTGATGCATTGAATGATGCATCACGGCATAATACTGCATCAACACTATGATGCTCTCACTTACGTAACTTTGGGTCGGTGATGCATTGAATCATGCATCACGGCATAACAGTGCATCAGCACTATGATGTCTCCTCGAATACGCATCACGCGTAATAAGGCCTTAACACTATAATTCGAGGTCAAGGCATCCACACCCTAATGTATATCTGGGTAAGCTTTATAAGCTTAGGATGAAGCTTCAAACCAGGCCATGACGCGTCCATGAGTAAGCGCCACGCGAAAATTGCGGGTGTTATAGAACTACACCACCACAAAGAAGGAATTGTTAGCCATTGTTTTTGCCTTAAACAAGTTTAGGTCCTATCTCTTAGGTTTTAAGGTCTTAGTTTTTATTGATCATGCTGCTTTAAACTATCTTCTGTCCAAGAAGGATACTAAACCTAGATTTATTAGATGGATCCTTTTTTTAAAAGAATTTTTTCTAAAAATTAGAGACAAAAACGGTGCAGAAAATGTAGTAGCAGACCACTTGTCTAGGCTTGTGTTTGATTCCCCTAATGATTCCCTTCATGTGAGGGATATTTTTCTGATGAACAACTTTTCCTTGTTTCCCGATTACCTTGGTATGCGAATATAGTGAACTATCTTGTTACTGGTCAAATGCCCCAACATTGGGATAAACAAGATCGTTCTAGGTTTTTAGCCGAGGTTAAGCATTTCTTTTAGGATGATCCTTATCTGTTTAAGTATTGCCCAGACAAGATTATTAGGAGATATATACCTGAGAGTGACCAGTCCAGTATTATTTCCTTTTGTCATGATCATGCTTGTGGGGGTCATTTTAGTACTAAGAAAACCGCTGCTAAGATATTGCAGTGTGGATTCTACTGGCTTTCGTTGTTTAAAGACACCCACCGTTACTGTGTTACTGTGAGCGTTGCCAGAAGTTAAGAACCATTTCCCATAGAAATATGATGCCTTTGAAACCTATTCTAGTTATTGAGGTCTTTGATATGTGGGGCATTGATTTTATGGGTCATTTTCCTAATTTCTTTAGTTACTTTTACATCCTTGTCGTTGTAGACTGTGTCTAAATGGGTGGAGGCAGTTTCATGTAGAACAAATGGCCACAAGGTTGTGGTCCAGTTTTTGAATGATAATATATTTGCACGTTTTGGTACACCGCGAGCTATAATTAGTGATGGAGGGTCACACTTTTGTAATCGACCATTTAGGCTTTTAATGAAGAAATATAGTATTACCCACAAAGTAGCTACCCCATATCACCCACATACTACTGGTCAGGTAGAGGTTTCTAATAGGATATTAAACATATCTTAGAGAAAACAATTAATCCTAATTGGAAGGACTGGTCGTTGAGGCTTACTGATGCCTTATGGGCTTACCGTACATCGTTTAAGACCCCCATTGGAATGTCACCTTATCGTCTAGTTTTTCGCAAGGATGTCACCTGCCCGTCGAGATAGAGCATAGAGCATATTGGGCTATAAAGCAACTTAATATTTCGCTTGACAAGGCAAGAGCTCACAGGAAGCTCCAGCTCAATGAGTTGGATGTGATTCGTAGAGATGCATACGATAGTGCTAAGGAGTATAAGAACAAAATGGAACTTGTGCATGATAGAAATATTTTTAAAAAGTCATTTTCTCCAGGTCAAAAAGTTCTTTTGTATGATACCCGTTTGCATCTATTCCTTGGAAAGTTACGCGCTCGGTGGACAAGTCCTTTTATAGTTCACACTGTTTTTCCTCATGGTGTTATTGAGATTGAGACACTGGATGGTAGTAGTTCTTCAAAGGTTAACAGTCAGAGATTGAAACCCTTTTTAGAGCCTTTTCCTCCAGGTGATGTTAAGGAGGTCCCTCTGGAGGACCCAACTTACCTTGATTGACCATCAAGGATGTTGTTGTACATTAGTAAGTTTTTATAGGTTTTTGTTTTTATTTTTCAATCTTATTCTCCAAAGAAGGATTGTTACGCTTCACCCAGGTATTATCTTTCTGACTTACCTCTTTCCTCTAGTTACCTATATATTTGGTATTGAACTTTAATTTGAAACATTGAGGACAATGTTAGGTTTAAGTTTGGGGGTAAGGGAGAAACTTTTAGTTGAAATAATAAAACTCCAAAGTTTAGAAACTTGTGAACAATTCAGGATGACACTAACCATTCTAAGTAGATGGAAACATAACTCGTATCTATAGGAATTGGTGTGCCCAGCTAAATGGTATATTCATAGAAGGATGCACTCAGGTGTTAGAAATAACATGATAATCATTGAACAAGCATATCTCGGAGTCTATCTCGACCATATCACCTTCTGTTTTTATTTTTGTAAATTTTTTTGTGTTTTTCTAAGTGATTTGGTGGGGCACCAATATTGAATTGTTATCACCGCCAGGATGAAGTAGAGTGTTTGAGATCAAGCCCCATTACTGTATTATTTAGATCATTATTCAAAATAAAATAAAAATAGTATTGACACTTTGATAGCAATATGTGTGTGTTCTCCCTGTCTCTGTCGCCAAAGTAAGCGTGGAACGCAGGATCCATGAGAACTATCATGTAAGATGCTGATAAGGAGCATGCGCTTGGATTCAAATAGATCTAATCATGTTGTCAGTATATTTAATAATATAAAGATAATTGTTTTATTTTCAATAAATTGACCGCTTGGGCCCTTGTATATACCAGCTGAGTCGATATTAGTATAAGGATTAAGACCAACGAAAGCGTATCTCAATCCATTAGGATTCATCCTAGCAGCGACCTTCAGACAGATATGGGAAACACCGTTCACCTTAGTCAACATTGCACCATTCATTACTTCTATATCCATCTTATAATCTATCCATGTTTTGAACTTGATTCCGAGCAATATGAATGTTAATAATTTCCATTCAGTTCTGGAATGTTTGATGATTATTTGAGTAGAGTTTCACATTCTTATATGAATTTTAGTACGTTTGAGTGCAAACTCGTGTAAATCAATTGGATTCAAAAACAGGGTAATTCCTCCCATAGCCAAAGAAGTTAGTAGCCAACTAAATAGCATGTTTTGTGTCTATCCTCAATCGTTCACAAGTATCTGAAAATTAGAGTAAAGGTTTTATGGGTACACCTCTTGTAAACCCTCCTGAGAGAACACTCGGCCACTAGGGGCATCTAGGGGTTCAAAGGCTTGTTGCACATGCTAAGTGCAATCGTGATGCCTGCGACAGTGAGTTAGGATTTTTCTAGATTAAATTTGCTCGAGGACTAGCAAATAATAAGTTTCGGGGTATTTGATAGACATATTTTTGTGTCTGATTTTTCTCAGTTCTATATTTTGTTAGCTCTTATTTTTTATACTTATTTTGATGTTTTATGTGTGCGTAGGTGTTTTTGGGAAAGAAATATTTTTGGAAAAATCGGTTCGAAAAATTACTAAAGGCACCCTCCAATTTGCTAAGGGCACCCCCAGTGGCTAAAGGCACACCCAACAAATGGATAGGGGCACCCTGTCTTCTTCACGTTCAATTGATTTTTGGCGGGAAAATTCAGGTTCAAAGCAGTTTCAACTGCGGAGATTTCTTGACTTGATTTCGACGAGGAGATTTGCTTGGAATTGTTTTGATAGTACCCTGCCTCGATAAAACAGGGTTGATGTGTGGATTGGAATCAAGAAAAAGAAAATTTCCATGTTTTTTTCCATAAAACAGAGAAAGAATATTTCTCGCGTTTTGGTTTATATTTGGAAGTTGCGTGGAAAATAAAAGAGAGAATATCTTCTTCTTGATTTGTACTCTATCTTTGGAAAGAGTCTTGACTCAGAAGATGTGTAAGGAAGTTTGATAGAAAGAAAATCACGAAACTTGTAGAAAATAAAAGAAAATTATTCTTGGATTATCTCGAGAGGTTTGGAGGTGTTGTTATGTATATAAAGGTTGTTGAGGATCGAGTGTTGGGATAGATATTTTAGGGAGAGAAGAGATAGGCTACATAGCGAAAAATCAAGAAGTTGAAGAGAATATTTTTCTGTTGTTGAAGAACACGAAGAACAGAGAATAGGCGACGGTTTCTTCAACCATCTATCATGGTTTCTTTATCATATTTGCAACAAATATCTTCATCTTTGCAACGTTTATCTTCAGCTCTGAAATACTTGCTTTGTAACAGTGAGTCTATAACGCCTATAAACGTTACAAACTCATTATTTTCTTTATTTTTTTCTCCTTTTTCATCTTGTAAACACTTTTGAGCAATGAATATGAATTTTGAGCGTGTTTTCAAAATGAGAAGCTAAACCTAATCCCTGGGGTGACGGAGGAAGCTATTTTTCCAATGAAAAAGTGGTATTTTCTATTTATTTAATTTGTACAATTCTATTTATTATTATTTGCTTGGATTAAAAATTGATTTGATGATTTTTGTTAAGCAATTGTGATTTCTATTGATGGAACATGCGTAGCCTAGGGTTTTGATGTCCAATGCTTTCGATATACAATTGTTATTTCTAAATTCTACTTTTGTAATATTTTAGAATCAAATTGAATGTGTGAATTGCATAGTTACAATAATTGAATTAAAATCACTTTAAAAATTGGTAAATAGTGGAATATTAGCCTCAGTACTCTATATATCTTGAAATCAACTTCAATTGAGTCTTGTTATTTCTAGTTTAGTTTTAATTCTTAAATCTAAAATCAAAATCTTCACAAGTTCTGAAACAAACCCATCTTACCAAGATCACAAACCACATCATGGGTTAATATTTGTAGCGCCTTAATACAATGTGGATTTCAAACTGTATGAGGCCCTAGGGTTTTACTGTTAGATTGTAGGTTTCCTTGTTTACAAAATTTCCGGTGCCATGTGCTATTTATTTTCTACATTATATTTTTTAACTTATAATTAAAATATCACAAGTAATATGTTGATCAACCTAGATAGTCTTTAGCGTGATTGTCAATATCTTATAATACTTGTTCATGTTGAATTTGTATCTTGAAATACAGATTAAAAGACTTGTTCTGTTAGAATTCAGATATTGTACAGTTCAGGTACATAGTAGGTTAACCTTGATTTACATTCAAGAATATAGATCTTATTATTAGAAATCGATACGTATTGATTGTACAAGGATTTTTCCATATAGGTTTGTGGACGAAAAAGTTGGTGGTGTACTAGGTAGCCTCTCATTTTCTTTTCAGTTCGCAAAAGGGTTTTCAAGGCTAAATTTTCATTTCATGAACTGGTACAAAATCTTGATGTTCCTAGACACTTTCAAACTTGTTATTGTTCACAAACTGTTTTTTTCAAGTTCACGATGGTACACTTTTGAGTTTATTCCTAGAAACTTTGAAATATGCTCAAGTTCACGAAATGATTTTTCAAGTTCGCGAACGACACACTCTTTAGTATATTCATATACACTCTTGAGTATATTCTTGTACACTCTAATATTTGCTTGATGGTTCACGAGCTTTATGGTCTTGTTTCATTTGGGCTAACTTTGTGAAAGGGTCTTAACCGATAAGTACGCGGGTGCACATTCTTCTTTGTAACTCAAGGAAAACTTTTCACATGCTTATATGATTTCTATTATTTGGATCAATCTATTTTGAGAAGTTAAGTTTGCTTGGGATCAAAGTATTTCATAAACACGGGAACTAGTTCACAAACTTGCTTTGTCCTTAAGGAAATAATACTTGGAATCAAAGTAATTCGTAAATATGAAAACTAGTTCGCAAACTTCTATGTTGCGTACCGAGAATGCATAAACACCGAGCCAATGTTGCGTACCGAGAATGCATTATAGTGCTAATGCACTATTATGCCGTGATGCGTTATTGAGAATACATCACCGAGCCAATGTTATTATTCGAGAATGCATTATAGTGCTAATGCACTATTATGCCGTGATGCATTATTGAGATGGCATTACCGAGCCAATGTTGCGTAACGAGAATGCATTATAATGCTAATGCACTATTATACCGTGATACATGATTGAGAATGCATCACCGCGTCAATGTTGCGTACCGAGAATGCATTATAGTGCTAATTCACTATTATGCCGTGATTCATGATTGAGAATGCTTCACCGAGCCAACGTTGAGTACCGAGAATGCATTATAGTCTTAATACACTATTATGCCGTGATGCATGATTGAGAATGCATCATTTAGCCAATGTTGATTACCGAGAATATATAATAGTGCTAATGTACTATTATGTTGTGATGCAGAATTGAGAATGCATCACTTAGCCAAAGTTGCTTACCAAGAATGCATTATAGTGTTAATACACTATTATGCCGTGATTCATGATTGAGAATGAATCACCGAGCCAATGTTGCGTACCGAGAATGCATTATAGTGCAAATGCACTATTATGCCGTGATGCATTATAGAAAATACGTCACCGAGCCAATGTTGTTATTCGAGAATGCATTATAGTGCTAATGCACTATTATGCCGTGATGCATTATTGAGAATGCATCACTTAGCCAATGTTGCATACCGAGAATGTAGTATACTGCTAATGCACCATTATGCCGTGATGTATGATTGAGAATTCATCACTAAGCCAATGTTGCTATTCGAGAATGCATTATAGTGCTAATGCACTATTATGCCGTGATGCATGATTGAGAATGCATCACTTAGCGAATGTTGCGTATGTAGTATAGTGCTAATGCACTATTATGTCGTGATTCATGATTGAGAATGCATCACCGAGCCAATGTTGCGTACCGAGAATGCATTATAGTGCTAATGCACTATTATTCCGTGATGCATTATTGGGAATCCATCACCGAGCCAATGTTGTTATTCGAGAATAAAATATAGTGCTAATGCATTATTATACCGTGATACATGATTGGGAATGCATAACTTAACCAATGTTGTGTACCGAGAATGCATTATAGTGCTAATGCACTATTATGTCGTGATGCATGATTGAGAATGAATCACTGAGACAATGTTGCATACCGAGAATTCATTATAGTGCGAATGCACTATTATGCCGTGATACATTGTTGAAAATGTGTCACCGAGCCAATGTTGCTATTCGAGAATGCATTATACTGCTAATGCACTATTATACCGTGATGCATGATTGAGAATGCATCACTAAGCCAATATTGTTATACGAGAATGCATTATAGGGCTAATGCACTTTTATGCCGTGATGCATGATTGAGAATGCATCACTTAGCCAATGTTGCGTACCGAGAATGTAGTATAGTGCTAATGCACGATTACGCCGTGATTCATGATTGAGAATGCATCACCGAGCTAATATTGCGTACCGAGAATGCATTATAGTGCTAATGTACTATTATGCCGTGATGCATTATTGAGAATGCATCACCTAGCCAATGTTGCTATTCGAGAATAAATATATAGTGCTAATGCATTATTATACGGTGATACATTTTTAAGAATGCATCACTGAGTCAATGTTGCGTACCAAGAATGCATTATAGTGCTAATACACTATTATACCGTGATACATGATTGAGAATGCATCACCGATTCAATGTTGCGTACCGAGAATGCATTATAGTGCTAATGCACTATTAT
>JAJJMC010009455.1:0-14357 GCA_023531435.1 Papaver californicum
AGGGACACATTCCACTCAATATAGGATCCAAAGACAGTAAAAGTGATGGAAGGTGCACAAACTGGACACAACAGGCCAGACCTAGAGCTAAGAGAAGGGTGGCCTGTGAATGTCACTGAGAGGATCATAATCATAAAAATGCTGAGCAAGATGAGGTGACCTGTAACTTAAGCAAGATGAGCTGAAGTTGAAAGAAAACAGAAAGAAATGGGCAGTAAATGTGTCTCTGGAATTCTGGCACAAAGTGCTTGCCTGGAATGAAAAACTTCCAACCACAGGTAATGCCCAGGACTACTTGAGAAATAAGGTGGGGTTGAAATGAGACATGAATGTATCACTGTGGGGGACACAAAAATTGACCCAATTATTCCACCTGAACAACCCAAGAACGCCCTCAGTAGTAGCCAAGAACTAAACTAGCAAAGAAAATGAAATTGGCCTAAGATGTACTGAATGCTAAACAAGAAGTGAAAATGACCGGAAATGCAATAAGAAAGTATCTCTGGATGGACCCCTGATCCCAAAACGTAAGAATTGAAATTGGAATGTGTCTCCGGCAGGGATACATCCAACAAAGGGCCAGAAATGACGGTAAAAAGGAAAAACTGGAGCGAAATGGGAACAAGAATTGCAAGAACTCCACTGGAAATGGGACGTATGGGAAAGGCAACCACAGCCACCAAAAGGGTACGGCTAAAACCCAATTTGTACGGATCAAAAACACAATTTGAGCCCTAGAGCTCAACTGGAAATAGGACTGATCACGGATAAACCGTACCAGTGAAGGTATTTCTGGCTGAAACACGGACACCAAAAAGCACCAGCAAGAACATGATTTACACAATGAAAAATAAACCGAAAGAAAAATTGAAAATGAAGCTACTGATCTAAAGGATAAATGAACTGTTTAGCTGAAGAAACGGTGATGGAGGGTCTATCAAGGCAGGGCTTCAGCTGAAGTGTCGAGACCATACCTGCTGCCACCGTATTTCCCCAAATCCCAGCTGAAATCAAGCTCATGGAGTTCATTGAATACTCCGTTAAAGAACCCAGAGCTCATGGAGTTTATTATTATTATTATTATTGTTTTTTAAAATGTTTGATTGAATGGCAGGTACTACAGCAATGCATATTATGCCATAGTTGGAGGGATAAGCACAGTAGAGATGAATTATCTTGAATAGGATTTCTTATTTGGTTTAAGTTTTCACTTAAATGTCACACCAAATACATTTCACACATACTGTTCTTACCTTGAAAGAGAAATGTTGATGGAGTCTCCACCTCCAAAATGAGAACTTTATTGTTTTAAGTTTATTATTATTATTATTATTATTATTATTATTATTATTATTATTATTATTATTATTATTATAAAAAGAGAACTTTATTGGATGAAAAAGTTATTTACACTGGACCGGAAGGAAGCCGAGCTACAAGCTGGGCTCCCACTCCTTTTTGGATAGCTAACCCTAATCTAAAGAAAAGAGAGTTTCCGATTTTGTGGTTGTAATCAAAGATGGCAATACAGTTCTACAACCTCTTTATAAAAATTATCGTGTCCTATCCTAGTTCGCCTAAGGTCGTGAAAGCCAACACACCAAGTCCATAACCGTGTGCCTCGCACTTGTCAAGCTATTTAGTGCGTTTCCGGGTAATGGCGTTCGAAATGGCTAGACCGGGTAAAAGGCAACTCTCCCTCCTCCTGTGAAATGGGACACCCCGGTGACATCGAAGCATACATCCCGGCCGTTCTCCCAGTCGTATACAAGGACGTCTGCTGGTCGTAGGGAGCGCTCATCGTCGGCCAAGAAGCCAAGAGGCGCCTCTTTCCGTGCTGCCAAACCTGCCCTGTAGCACATGTCAGCAACCACGTCTCGGACCATGTCATGCCTGAACTTAAGCCCACCTCGATGGCACAGTGAAGAGCATGGTCACCAAAAACATCCATGCCTGAACTTATTATTATTATTATTATTATGGAACGAAAATTTTATTAGATAGGAAAAACCGATTACACATTAATGGAGGGAAGCCTAGCCACAAGTTGGGCTCCCACACCCTTTTGTATTGAAATGCCAAGTCTAAAGAAAAGGGAGTTGCCTATTTTGTAATTGTAATCTAGGATTACGGTGCGGTTCTGTAGCCGGGACACAAAATCTATAAGGTCCTCTCTTAATTCCCCCAAAGTGGTGAACGCTAAAACATTGAACCCATACACATGGTCCTCGCATTGGGATAAGTATTTGTTCTTGCGTGTCGTGGCATTCGAGTTAGCCTGACCAGGCGTGAAGGCGGCTCCCCTCGAACCCGTGAACGGGGATACTTCTGTGACGTCAAGACACACATCCCGGCCATTCTCCCAATTGTAAACTAGGATATCTGCCTGCCTCAAGGAGTTCTCATTGTCCGAGAGGAAGCCCAAGTTAGCTTCTTTGCGAGTGGAGACTCCAGCTTTGTAGCACATGTCGGATTGCACGTCCCTGACTATATCATGTCAAAATTTGAGGCCCACCTCACTGGCACAATGAAGAGCATGGTCGCCAAAGACATCCATACCCCGCCCACAACAAGGACATGAGCTCCCCTCTTTAAACTGTACAATACCAAGCCTGTAGCTAAGGACAACCTAAAATTTTTCGAGGCCCAATAGCTTGGTGAAGCCTGACTATGGGGATATCCTTAAGAAAGTCTTGGGTATGGCTCAACTTTTTGCTTTGCCACAGGATGGTATCTCGCTCAGACAGGTTGAAGCTAGTGGGTATATTCTTCTTGACCACATCAAAGTATTGGGCTGCCAGAAGGTGCATAGGGCACGGGGCAGCGACTAGGATGTTGGCACAAGATGAAGGGGGCCCACAGACCTGTGTGAACCTGACGTATGCATGTTGGAAGCTAAGGTGCTGGTCCGCGTCACAGTGGGTTTTAAGGATGATGTTCTGCAGCTGCTGAGTTTGTATGCAGGAAGCTATGAAGCTGTAGTGGCAGGCGTCACCCATGGTGTAAACCCCTAGACCACTATCCTTCATTGGCAAGGTGGCTAGGCGCATCTGAGAAGGGCCAAATCCAGCACCGTCTCCAGTCACTATGTGTCTGAGAAACTGCATGAGGTGTTGGTCAAAATGAGAAGCTGGAACCTGAATGGCTTCAGGGTTTGTGGTTCTCAGTGTAAAAAACACTCTAGAAACCCCGGCACAATTCCTCAAAAATAAGAGATCACTCTGCGGGTCCTGCAAGGCCTTCAAAGACTGCATAAGCTGACATGTCTTGTCCACTCTTCCATGTACAATGTCCCTACAGAGGTTGAGTTTAAGCTAACAGGTCCTATGAGTAGCTTAACCCCCTGAGATGGTCTACTAAATCCTGCAGGGAAGATACCATCCTTCAGCACTCTAGGATCAACCACATGTCAAAAAAGCTCTGTCTTGCAGATGTTGAGAAAGAGCCCTCTAATGATACCTTCTCTCTGGATGATTTGTAAGGCTTTGGATACCTCCAAAGAATCACCTGCAATTGTATCATCGTCTAGATAAGAAGCGTTCATCACAAGGGAACACTCAAAAGCTATTTTAGAGATGAAGGGATGCAGGGTTAGTGCAAACAGCAATGGTCCAAGGGGATCCCCTTGTTGCACTCCCTGAGAAGAAAGGAGAATGTGATCCTGGTAGTATAATTTTGCTGGGTTTGTATAGAAAAATTCTACCCATCTAGAAATGCTGGGACATTTGCTCCTCACCTCCTGAAGCATCACTGTTCTGTCCACCAAGTTGAAGGCATTGATGAAATCTATCAGCAGCATACTCATGGTCTGACAACTCCCTTGCGTCTCCAGGAGCTTGTTAGCTGAGTGGAGGATAGCTCCCCCCCCCCACCACCACCACCACACACACACTGGACACCAACACCAAACTGATGATCCCCAAGGTAAGAAGCCAATTCCTTGCTGACAGTTGGTGCAGCCAGTTTGGAGCACAACCTTTTCCAGATAGTCCAACCGCAATTGGCCTTATACCACCACCTGGATTGAGAAGAGGGGTCAAAGAAGCACTAGCCACATATGCACCCAACATGGGGGGGGGCCCCCGGCACTGTCCAGCAATCCACAGGTTAACCACCCATGTTATAGGAATGAGCATCTCCTCAGCAACGGCTGAAGCATGACCACTTAAAGCGTCCAACAAATGTTGTGCCCTTAGGCCATCCCTGCCAAAAGAAGTGACCTTAGGAAAACCTTTAATGGCTCCTAGGACAGCTTCCTTGACCAAGCCAAGAGCGTCTACCTGGATGTAGCCCTCTGGGATGTCTGGAGATGGAAAAAAGGGGTGTTTGTCCCTCAGTTCACTGAGTGTTGCTGGAGTGCTTGGTGCTAGGCCATTAGAAGACAAGACTTAAATTGTTTCTGTGCTTGGGGTGTTTATTATTATTATTATTATTATTATTATTATTATTATTATTATTATAAGAGAAAATTCATTAAAGGGAGAAAAGCATTGTTTACATTGCGTTGGTAGGGAGCCTAGCCACAAGATGAGCACCTACCCCTTTCTGAATAAAAATGCCTAATCTAAAGAAAAGGGAATCTCCTACTTTGTATTTATAGTCATGACTAGCCATACAGTTCTGCAGTCTCGTCATGAAGCTGATCGTGTCTTCTCCCAACTCCCCTAAAGTCGTAAAGGCGAGTACTCCTAAGCCATATCCGTGCTCGTTGCATTTGTCCAAATATTTGAAATGTTTGCGCATGACAACGTTAGAGATGGTGATCCCAGGCGTAAAAGCTACCCTCTCCCCTCCTGCAAAAGGGGACACCCCCGTGACATCAAAACACACATCTCGACCCCCTTCTCAATTGTATACCAGAATATCATCGGGCCTAAGGGCGCTTGCGTTGTCCGACAAAAAACCCATCTTGACTTCCTTACGGGCCGAAACACCTTTTTTAAAACATATATCTGCAACCACGTCTCTTACTAGGTCATGTCTAAACTTGAGAGCCACCTTGCTAGCACAATGTAGAGCGCGATCACCAAAGGCATCCATATCTCTGATGCAGAAAGAACATGAGCTACCCTCGACAAACATAGCAATGCCCATCCTATAACAAAGTATGGCCCTGAATTGGAGAGGCCCAATAGATTGGTGTAACCTAACAATTGGGATAGCTTTGAGGTAGTCTTGTGCATGGCTCATCTTATTACATTGCCACATAATGCAATCGCGTTCGGTATGACTGAAACTGCTGAGGATACTCTTCTTCACCATATCATAGTACAACACTGCCAGAGAATGCATAGGACGGGGGGAAGTTGCTTTAATAGTAACAGTAGAAAGGGGAATCCCATAGACCTGACTAAAACTAAGCAAAGCTTGCTGGAAGCTAAGATAAAGGGTTGTGTCCCTGTCCGCGTGGAGAATGGTGTTCTGCACCTGAGTTGTCTGAAAACAAGAGGCGAGGTAGTAGTAGAAGCTAGAGTCCATCATGGTGTAAACCCCTAAACCTCCATCCTTCATAGGCAAAGACGTTATGCGCATTTGATAGGGACCAAAACCAGCACCATCACAAGTAACTAAGTGTCTCAGGAACTGGCATAAATGCTGGTCGTAAAACTCGGCTGACTGGTGCAAGACGGAGGGACTGGCGGTCCTCATAGTGAAGTATAAGCAGGACACCCCAGCATAATTTCTGAGGAGAAACAATTCACTTTGAGGATCCTGCAGCTGCTTCAGAGACTCAATTAACTGCAGAGTTTTCTCTACCCTGCGCTGGACCATCTCATTGCAAAAGTTATCATCCAGACTAATGGGCCCACCTAGAATCTTCACTCCTCTGACTGGTCTACTTATAGTGACCGGAAACACCCCTTTCTCCAAACTTCTGGGGTCTGTATTAGGCCAGAATAACTCTGTCTTGTTGATGTTGAGGGATAAGCCTCTACTGCTCCCCTCAGGTTGGATAATGTGTGAAGCTTGAGCCACCTCTAGGGTGTCCCCAACGATAGTCCCATCGTCTAAGTACCAATCATGCATGTCCAAGGTGCACTTAGAAATAACTTTTAAAATGAGGGGGTGAAGTGTCAAAGCAAACAATAGAGGGCCCAAAGGGTCACCCTGTTGGACAACCTGAGCTGACAAAAAAACATTGTCATTGTAATAGAGCATTGTCGGCTTTGCATAACAAAATTCAACCCATCTGGAGATACCAGGGCACCTGGACCTGACTTCATTGATGATTGCGGTTTTGTCCACCAAATTGAAAGCATTGTTTAAGTCTATTAAAAACATGCACTTGGATGAGGAGTTACCTTGCATCTCCAAAATTATGTTTGCTGAATGCAAAATGCCTTCCCCACCGTATTGGACTCCCACCCCAAACTGGTAATCTCCTAGATAAGTGGCCATTTCCTTGCTGACCCCTTGTAATGACCCGACCTTCCACCGATATTGTCCCCACTTAGCCACTGCGATCATCCGGCAGTGTGGGGTTTTCTACGGGCACCGCTGCGGTCATCTAGCAGCAGCTTCCCAAGAGGTTACACATCCCTGAATTACTCCAGCCCGAGCACGCTTAACTGCAGAGCTTTTTGCCAACTCTGAGCCAGTTGTGCTGAAAAGGCCTCGGTGTTAGGAAATGAAAAACCATTACCTATATTCCATTTGATGAACCCTACCTGCCGAATTGGGGTATTACAATACCATCACCTTAAATTGGAGCCATCCTCGGCTCCGGAATATATTCAAGCCCAGATCTCCAACGTTCCCTACCACCTATGAGACCAATACCTGGAACACCCCATCCAGCGTACTCTCTCACCCTTGGAAGGTGACATGTCGTCGTCTCTGATACCATCTTTGTAATGACCCGACCTTTCACCGATACTTGTGCTGAAAAGGCCTCGGTGTTAGGAAAGGACAAACCATTACCTATATTCCATTCGGCGAACCCTACCTGCCGAATTGGGGTATTACACCCCTGATGCAGCCAATTTAGAACAAAGCCTCCTCCAGATAGTTCTCACAGCGATGGGCCTTATGCCTCCTCCAGGCTTGATCAAAGGAGTAAGAGGTGCACTCGCAATGTAAGCGCCAAGCACTCGCAATAATAATATTATTATTATTAGTAGTAGTAGTAGTATTATAACGAGAAAATTTTATTACATAGAAAAATTTGTTTTGTTATTATTATTATTATTATTAGACTTTCATTAAAGGGAGAAAAGTATTTTTTACATAACATTGTTTTGTTATTATTATTATTGTTATTATTATTATTAATTATTATTATTATTATTATTATTATAGATATAAAAAGCGTATTACAGGGAGATGGTAGGAAGTCTAACCACAAGCTGGGAACCCACCCCCTTTTGAATGGAAATTTCTAATCTGAAGAAAAAAAAAAGAAAAAAAAAGAAGAGAATTGCCGATTTTATAATTGTAATTGAAACTAGCTATGGAATTCTGCAACCTCTTTACAAAAGTTATCGTGTCATCTCCAAGTTCGCCTAGGGTAGTGAAAGCAAGCACGCCTAGACCATATCCGTGAACGACACATTTGTCTAGGTATTTGTTTTGTTTACGAGCAATGGCGTTCGCAATGGCTTGGACAGGCGAGAAAACTAATCTCCCGCCACCAGTGAAAGGGGACACCCCAATAACATCAAGACAAACGTCACGACCGTTCTCTCAGTTATATACAAGGATATCCGCTGGCCACAAATATTTTTCGTTGTCCGATAGAAAACCCAATTTGATTTCTTTACGAGCGGGCGCACCATCTTTGTAACACATATCCGCGAGCACGTCTCGGACTAAGTCGTGTCTAAACTTGAGGCCCACTTCACTGGCGCAATGTAAGGCATGGTATCCGAAGACATCCATATCTCTCCCGCAACTGGAACATAAGCTACCCTCTTCGAAGATGGGTATTCTTAGCCTATAGCTAAGCACAACCCGGAAATGCTGAGGCCCAGTTGACTGGTTAAGCCCAGCTATGGGGACAACTTTGAGGAAGTCTTGGGCATGATTTAGTTTGGTGCATTGTCATAGGATTATGTCGCGTTCATTCATGGTGAATCTGCTGGATATATTCTTCTTAAAAACATTAAAGTAAAGGACTGCCAATGAGTGCATTGGGCTTGGGGTAGTAGCTTGGATGTTGAAAGAAGAAGTCAAGCCACAGACCTGAATAAAACTAGACAGAGCGTGCTGAAAGTTGTGATGTATGTTTGATGCCACTTGAGCTCTGAGGATGGTGTTCTGCACCTTTTTGGTATGTACACAAGAAGCAAGGTAATTGTAGTGTCTGGTGTCCTCCATTGTGTAGACACCCATACCACCATCCTTCATAGGCAAGGTCACAATGTGCTGCTGGAATGGGCCAAATGCAGCACCATCTCATGTGACAAGGTGTCTGAGGAACTGCTGGAGATGTTGGTCATAGTAGGTTGCAGGAAGCTGGAGAGCCAAGGGCATGTTTATCCTCATTGTGAAATATAGCCTAGAGATACCATCACAATTGCGCAAGAGGAGTAGCTCACATTGTGCATCCTGCAGAGTCTTCAGAATATCCATAAGCTGGATAGTCTTCAACACTCTGTGTTGCACAAAGTCAATGCAAAACTTTAAGTCGAGACTGACAGGCCCCCCAAGTAACTTCACTCCCAATATAGGTCTTCTGATGTCAGCAGGAAAAATCCCCTCCACCAGGCTTCTGGAGTCTGCATTAGGCCAGAAAAGCTATGTTTTGTTGATGTTAAGGAACAACCCCCTCATGCTATCTTCCATCTGAATGATGTTCAGGGATTTGGAAACCTCCATAGTGTCACCAGCAATAGTACCATCGTCAAGGTACCAAGCATTCAAGCCAAGTGTGCATTCTGAGCCTATTTTTATGATGATAGGGTGCAAGGTCAGAGCAAAAAGTAAGGGACCAAGGGGGTCACCTTGTTGAACTCCTTGTGCAGACAAGAGGATGTTTTCATTGTAGTGGAGCTTAGATGGTTTGGCATAACAGAACTCCACCCACCTGGAGATGCTTGGGCACTTACATATAAATTTTTTGATCATGGCAGATCTATCAACCATATTAAAAGTATTTCTGAAATCAATAAGAAGCATGTTCATGTTTTGTGAGTTACCTTGTATCTCCAGGAGCCTATTTGCAGAGTGTCGGATGGCTTCACCCCTACATTGAACACCCACACCAAACTGAAAATCCCCAAGATATGAAGATATTTCTTTGTAGACTGCAGAAGCAGCCAGTTTAGAGCACAGCCTCCTCCAGATTGTACAAACAACTATAGGCCTCAGCCCTCCTCCAGGTTTGAGCAGGGGTGTCAAGGGAGCACTGGCAATATACTCCCCTAGCACTGATGGGAAATTCCCATCTAACCACATATTAACCACCCTTGATATAGAAGTTAATAGCTCATCTGCAACTGCTGAAGTTGAACCACATAAGGCATCTATGAGATGTTGATCCCTAAGACCATCCCTTCCACAAGAAGTCCCTTTAGGGAAGCCTTTAATTGCACCCAGAACTGCATTTTTGTCCACACTAAGGGGATCATCTTGAACTGGTTCTGCAGGGATGGAAGGTGGGGGAGCACTAGGGTGTTTCTGGCTCAGGTCCAGGAGGGTAGCCGTGGAATTGGGATCAATTCCATTAGAGGCCAGCACCTTAATAGATGTTGTGTATTGGCCATAATTCATCTTCTTTTTGCAAGCAGTAAGGTTAGAACCACCAGACTTCTTTTTGTTGGTTTTGCCCCTTTGAATTTTCTTTGACTGATCTATGAGGGTGTGCACCATGCTGATACATCTATTATTATTATTATTATTATTGTTATGAGAACGAAAATTTTATTAGATAGGAAAAACCGATTACACGTTAGTGGTGGGAAGCCTCACCACGAGCTGAGCTCCAACACCCTTTTGTATGGCAATGCCAAGTCTGAAGAAAAAGGAGTTGCCTATTTTGTAATTGTAATCTAGGATTGCAGTGCGGTTCTGTAGCCGGGATACAAAAGTTATAAGGTCCTCCCATAATTCCCCCAAAGTGGTGAACGCTAACACGCTGAACCCATACACATGGTCTTCGCATTGGGTTAGGTATTTGTTGTTCTTGCGAGTCGTAGCATTCGAGATCGCCTGGCCTGGCATGAAGGCGGCTCCCCTGGAACCCGTGAACGGGGACACTCCTGTGACGTCAAGGCACACGTCTCGGTCATTCTCCCAATTGTATACTAGGATATCCGGCGTCCTCAAGGAATTCTCATTGTCCGAGATGAAACCCATCTTAGCTTCCTTACGAGCAGAGACTCCAGCTTTGTAGCACATCCCTGACTAAATCGTGTCAAAATTTTAGGCCCACCTCACTGGCACAATGAAGTGCATGATCGCCAAAGATGTTCATACCCCGCCCACAACAAGAACATAAGCTCCCCTCTTCAAACTGTGCTATACCAATCCTGTAACTAAGGACATCCCGGAATTTCCGAGGCCCAATAGATTAGTGAAGCCCGGCTATGGGGATTGCCTTAAGAAAGTCTTGGGCATGGTTCAACCTGTTGCTTTGCCAAATGATGGTATCTCGCTCGGACAGGTTAAAGCAAGTGGGTATATTCCTCTTGACCACATCAAAGTATTGGGCTGCCAAAAGATGCATAGGCGCGGGGCAGCGACTTGAGTGTTGGCATGAAGCCCACAGGCCTGTGTGAACCTGACGTGTGCTTGTTGGAAGCTAAAGTGTTTGTCCGCATCACAGTGGGTTTTAAGGATGATGTTCTGCAGCTGCTATGTTTATATGCATGAAGCTAGAAAGATGTAGTGGCAGGCGTCACCCATGGTGTAAACCCCTAGGCCACCATCCTTCATTGGCAAGGTGTCTAAACACATCTGAGTAGGACCAAATCCAGCTCCTTCCCCTGTCACTATGTGTCTGAGAAACTGCATGAGGTGCTGGTCAAAATGAGCAGCTGGAGCCTGGGGGGCTTGCGGGTTAGTGGTTCTCAGGGTGAAAAATAGTCTGGAGACCCCGGCACAATTTCTCAACAACAAGAGCTCACTCTGTGGGTCCTGCAAGGCCTTCAAAAACTGCATAAGCTTACATGTCTTGTCCATTCTTCCGTGCACAATATCTCTGGAAGCTTGTGTTTAAGCTAAATGGTCATCCTAGTAGCTTAACCCCCTGAGATGTTCTGTTAATGCCTGCAGGGAAGATACCCTCCTCCAGAACACTAGGATCAATCACCGGCCAGAAGAGCCTATGTGTTGCTGATGTTGAGAAAGAGCCCTCTACTGCTGCCTTCTCTCTGGATGATTTGCAAAGCTTTGGCTACCTCCCAAGAATCACCTGCAATTCTGCCATCATATAGATACCATGCATTCATCACAAGGTAACACTCAGACGCTATCTTAGAGATGAGGGGATGCAGGGTTAGTGCAAACAACAATGGTCCAAGGGGATCCCCTTGTTGCACTCCATGAGAAGAGAGAAGACTGTGATCCTGGTAGTATAATTTTGCTTGATTTGCATAGAAAAATTCTACTCATCTGGAGATGCTAGCTCCTCACTTTATGAAGCGTCACTGTTCTATCCAACATGTTGAAGGCATTGTTGAAGTCTATCAATAGCATATTCATGGTATGGCATCTCCCATGCATCTCCAGAAGCTTGTTAGATGAGTGGAGGATAGCTTCTCCCCCACACTGGACACCAACCCCAAACTGATGATCGCCTAGGTAAGGGGAAAAATCCTTACTAACAATTGTTGCTGCTAGTTTGGACCACAACCTCCTCCAAATAGTCCCAACAACTATTGGCCTTATACCACCTCCCTGCTTGAGAAGAGGGGTCAAATGAGCATTAGCCACATATGCACCCAACATGGGGGGACATTTTCCGGCAATCCACAGGTTAACCACACCTGTTAAGGGGATGAAAAACTCCTCTGCAACATCATATGCAGGACCACTTAAGGCATCTAATATGTGTTGTGCCCTGAGGCCATCCCTACCACAAGAGGTACCCTTATGGAAACCTTTAATAGCACTTAAGACAGTTTCCTTGTCCACACATAGGGAATCCGCCTGGATGTGGCCCTCTGGGATACGTGGTGGTGGGACAATGGGGTGCTTGTTCCTCAGCTCATCAAGAGTTGCTGGAGAGCATTGTGCAAGACCATTAGAAGACAAGACTTTAATTGATGATGTACATTGACCATAGCTTAATTTCCTCTTACAAGCAGAGAGGTTTGAGCCACCCTGGTTCATTTTAGGTGCCTTGCTCCTCTATGGGTTTGGTAGCTCTAGAAGGTTTTGCATTAAGCTGTAGCATCTGACTTCATTCCATTGTTATAGGGCGTTATTATTATTATTATTATTATTATATTATATGGAAAACGTGAGCTACATCGATAGAGTGGGAAGCCTAGCCACTAGCTGGGCACCCACCCCTTTTTGGATAGTGAGACCTAATCTAAAGAAAAGAGAGTTGTCAATTTTACAATTATAATCAAAACTCGATATACAACTTGCAACCTCGTTACAAAGACTACTGTGTCCTCTCCTAAATCGCCTAGTGTAGTGAAGGCTAGCACTCCAAGCCCATATCCGGGAGCGACGCATTTGTCAAGGTATTTGTTTTGTTTCCAGTCTATGGTGTTCGAGATGGATAGGCCTGGCAAGAAAGATGTTCTCCCCACACCAATGAAGGGGGACACCCCTGTGACATCAAAACAGATGTCGCGGCCGTTCTCCCAGTTGTATACCAAGATGTCTGTGGGCCTTAAGGAAATATCGTCGTCTGATATAAATCCCAACTTGACCTCCTTACGTACTGACACTCCGGCTCTGTAGTACATGTCTGCGAGTACGTCCCGGACCAGGTCGTGTCTGAACTTTAAGCTCACCTCGCTAGCACAGTGTAAGGTGTGGTCTACAAAGACGTTCATGCCTCTTCCGCAACAGGGACATAAACTACGCTCTTCAAACATGAGTATCCCAAGCCGTAGCTGAGAACGACCTGGAATTGCCTAGGACCATTGCTTGGTTGAGCCCAGCTATTGGGACTGCCTTGAGAAAGTCTTGGGCATGGCTAAGTTTGGAGCATTGCCATAGGATGCCTTCTCGTTCTGTCATGGGGAACCTGCTGGGGGATGGTCTTCTTAACCGCATCGAAGTATATGACTGCCAATGAATGCATTGGGCTTGGGGAAGTAGCTTGGATGTTGTAAGAAGGAGCCAAGCCACAGACCTGGATGAAGCTGGTCAATGCGAGCTGGTAACTATGGTGTAGGTGATAGACACCTTTTAGTGTCTAAATTGCACCTTAGTTTCTATTAAGTTAGTATTCGATTTTGCAAATATTACGTGTTTTTATGCTTTTGTAGGTACATTTGAAGAATAAAGATTTATGGAAAAATTGGCTCAAAAAGTGATTAAGGCACCCAAGGACAAGTGTTATTTGGCATTGTAGAAGTGGATAAGGGGCACCCTCGAGTCAACTCGGTCAAACCGGGTCAAATCGGGTCAAACCCGAGTCAAATCGGTCAACCCGAGTTGACCGAGTCAACTGCCAGTCGTTTCGGGACGGAATTTCTACTGCATACTTTGGTTCATGTAATTTTTGGAATATTTTGCTCCCAAATTGATACACAATATACTAGAGGTCTATACAAGATTAAACACGTGAAGAATTGGAGGTTTACGCCGGAAAAATAGCCCCAAATCCGAGTTTCGCCGGAAAAAGGGTATTATACTTTGATTCAGATTTGGATGAATTTGGGAGTGTTTTAAGGAGTTCTATTAGGTTTAGAAGACTCACAAGGATCCCTAGAGCCTATATATACCAAGAGAAGCGAAGAAGAATGGGTGAAAGAGCTTAGAATTGAAGTTTCGGAGTCGCCGGAATTTTGGCCGGAAACTGGACCGATCCGGCCACTGCTGCTGTCACCGGTGACCGTGTTCTTCATCCCATCGCTGCCGGAGAAGAAGACACAGCAACACCTTATAAGTGTTGCTGTTTCGTTGCCTTAGCTTCCAAATATCTTTCCCCCTTTTCTTTGCCTTAGCCTTTTGCAACGGCTGAACCTTGTTCTGTAACACTTATAAACGCGTCTGTTCAGCTGTTGCACCGTTATTCAACCTTGTAATCAATATTTTGAGCAATGAAAAGATCTTTTGAGCAAGTTTTCTTCACCATGAGCTAATTATATTTACTGGGATGATGGAGGAGGTTTTTCTCTCAATTTTATGTGGTAAGTCTATTTTTAATTAATTAATTATAATTCTTTACTTATTAAAATTGCATAGTTTTGAAATAGAAAAAACGGTTTTCATTCAGTAGTGGTGTTTTT
>JAJJMC010009457.1:0-13184 GCA_023531435.1 Papaver californicum
CATCCCAGTAAATAGACTTAGCTCATGGTGAAGAAAACTTGCTCAAAAGATCTTTTCATTGCTCAAAAAGTTGATTACAAGGTGAAATAATGGTGCAACAGCTGAACAGATACGTTTATAAATGTTACAGAACAGGGTTCAGCTGTTACAGAAAGGGTTCTAAGCAACAAAGGTTTAAAATCTAAGGCAACAGGAGCAGAGCTGTAACGGTGGAACAACAACGAATACAGATGTTGCTGCTCTTTCTTCTCCGATGAAGCTGATGAAGAACAGTGCCGGCGATGCACCAACAGGTGATCGGCGGTGACCGGAACTTCACCGGAAAATATCTGATTTCTTCTCTAGGCTTTTCTAATGATTTTTCTTGGCTTCTCTTGGTTTATATAGGTAGTAGAAATCCTAGAGAGAGTTCTAAACCTAATAGAACTCTCTAAAACAACCCACAAATCTCAATCCGAATCGAAACATAATTCCGGCCATATACATGATTTCCGAGCTGATTTCACGGGATCTTTTGCTGTTTTTGACTTGTGTGAGATATCTATCAATGTTTGGAACAATCTGGAAGTAAAAGAAACTATTTCTCACGTGAACTCGAAGTGTGCAGTTGATGCAGGAAATGTCCGATGAGTCGCCGATCCAGCTCGGCCTGATCCAACTCACTGGGTTGACTCGCCTGGTTGACCCGATCCAACTCAGCCCGATCCAAGGGTGCCCAATCCAAAGTGTGGGTGCCTTTAACACTTTTTGAGCCAATTTTTCCACAAATCTTTATTCTTCTAATGTACCTACAAAAGCATAAAAACACGTAATAGATACAAAACCGAATACTAACTCATTAGAAATTAAGGTGCAAATTAGACACTAAAATGTGTCTATCAACAATACGTTCTAAGGAAAATTCCGGAATACCAAAGGGATAAAAGAGCAGGAAAGTTTGCACCTACATGGGGAGGACCTTATATTATACAAGATATTATGGGACAAGGATCATACCATCTGCGGAATATGAATGGGGAAATTCTACGACATCCTTGGAACGCACAATATCTCAAACCATATTATCCATGACCAGCAATGCAATTCTACAATAGTTTGCGCTCATGAAAGGTAAAGCAGATTAAATGCAATCTCTTTAGAAAGTCCAAATGAATATCTATGACTGTTGGATTTTTCGCTACAGAGACTCCTAACATGAAATTAACTATTGTATCAGGTACTCTCCGCTTCAGGAAGTGCTTACAACTAGCAATGCAATTATACAACAATTCGGATTCATACTAGGTAAAGCAGCAGAATGTAATCTCTCTAGAAAGTCTATGTAAATGTTTATGAGTGTATGACTATTGGGTCTTTCGCTACAGAGATGCCTAACATGACATTAATTGTTGTACCACTCTCCGTTTCAGGAGACATACTAGGGACCACATCCTAATTTCCTCCTGGCCAGAGAGAAGTTAAATATGCGCTTCAACCCTCAATGTAACTCAAGGTACAAAATTTCCTTTCGGTTAATAAATTTACACTCCTATAATTAACTAACAATTAATATATATATTCTTAAATTTTTTTGCAGGAATAAATATACAAAACAAAATAAAAGTGCAAATACAATTTGGAAGTAAAGAAAAAAAAAACAACGTAAAAGAAAGCTAAGGAGCGAGAACATCAGCTTCAAAGGGAGGATTATTCGGGACATCTTTGCACTTGTAAATTTTAGGAAATCTATCAGCTTGTACTTGGTCAAGAGTATTGTTGACTGCTTTTGCAATTAAAACTCGATTTTCGGCTCTTAACTATGAAATATAAGCTTTTCTCTTTTCAATTTCCATTTTGTACTGATTTACTTCGGTTTCATAATTTTGGACTTTTTTCTTCCAAAATTTTATCTTCCCTCTCTCAGTAGATAAGTTCCCGGAGAAGGCTTTCATTCTTTGCAGCTTCATGTTTTAAGTTAGCTTCAGCACCTTTAACTTTAGAAGATAAAAGATCAAGTTGAGCGAGCGCTTCACTGGCCTTGGTAGAGGCAAGCTCTAGCTGAGTTTGCGTTTCATTAACTTTGATAGAAGCTAGCTTCAGCTGCTTATTGTGTTCTTCTATCCTAGTATTTCCCGCACCAAGCTCTCCCTCAGCCTTAGTAGCTCTTGCGGCTGCATCCTTAAACTTTTCTTCAACTGAAATAAAAGTAACGGGTTAATCATTTGGGGAATAATATTAAATTTTAAGCATGCGGTAAAATAGGATACCTCTTGCGAGGGATTCAAACTCTACTAATTCGACTCATTGCATCTTTGGTAATATCAAGAAAAACATATTCTCCTGAAAGCTTGCTATAATTAGCCTTGAGTTGTTCAAGATGCTGCTGATACTGATTAAACTCTGCTTCGTTATCCGCAGACGATTAAATTTAGATGTACACCTTGCCACTTCTTTGTGCAGGCAGAAAATGTTGCTCTCACGATGAAGAATAGAATCAGATAAATTATGGATCATAGCTTGAGCATCCGCAAGGGCTTTTCCTTTAGCATCCGCAAGGGCTTTTCCTTTAGCATTAGCCTCTGAAGCTGAGTTGTCTCTGTCCTCAATGAGCTGCGCTATGTACGAAGAAAGATGTGAATGATGATGCGATCTGGAACGAGAAAATCCCGCAAGAATATTCTTGCGTTCCACACAAAGCCTGTGGTTTTCTTTTTCCAATTTATCAGATATTGCCCGTGCTTCAGAACGCAATCTTTAGTCCACAATAAAGTAGCTTCAAACTCAGCTTTTTTGCGAATTTTCTCCCCAAATAGAAGCCGATGCTGTGATTCTAGTTCATCGTGCTTCCGTTTGACTAAATCATGACTATCAACAAGATCATCAAATTTGTCTTGATCTCCACATTCTCATTATTAACTCTTATAACATGATCTCTCAACTGCGTAATTCTATGATGCATCCTAGATACAAGTTCTCAATCCCCTGCTGATCCCATGACAAGTAAAAAAAAATTAAGAAAAATGGACGAGATAGAAAGAATTAAACCTTGATTTTGAAGGTCAAGCAGCTGTTGACGAAGCATGTCATTCTCCCGCTTCAAGCTTGTAGCCTCCTCTTCTACTGACCTAAATTGGGACTCCATCATCGTGGACCGTGCCTTATAGAATTTACACGTTGTATGTGCAGCGTTTTGACCCCGCGCAAGCTACAAAGTACAAAATTAAAGCTATAAATAAAACTAAAAATAGGAAAAAATCAAAGAAGATAAAGACAATAAGAATACCTCAATAAGAGCTTGTTGCGGGAAAGAGTATACTTCTTCGTCCGCAAGCGCAATTGTTTCCGCAAGAGAAGAAGGTTCGTTAATGCAGAATGTGGGATCAAAATCTTGACCTTTCAACCAAGCATCTCTAACCACTTTGTATGGTACAACTTCCATGCACTTCGCAAGCGAGAGACCGAAGCGCTATCTAATTTTACTGGTAAAGAATTGCTTGGAACAGATAAAAGATTCTTTGACATAAACCATTGGAAGGCTTCTTCTTCTTTTTCCAAGAAATTTGAAGCGTCTACAATTCCCTTCCCTTTACTTGCTTGCGGGAACTCCATGTTTGGATGTACTACGTCATCATCAGCCACACTCGCAGCATTAACCATAATAGGTCCAGTTTCTGCCGTAGTATTGGTGGGCACATTACCCGCTGCATTAGTGTCCGCAGGATCTTTTGCTTCCGCAACATGAGCTTGCGGATCCACTTCTGTTGAGATAATTTTAGGATCAGCTTGAATGTGGCAATCCTCTTCATCAGTTGAATCATTTTCACTTGTGGCAGCTTCAAGTGGCTCATCAACGATCAAAGGAGAGAATTGAAGGAAAAAAGAAGGATCGGGAACGACAGAATCAAAGTTTGTTATTTGAAGAGATATATTCTTCTCTTCATCTTGTCTTTCTGGAGCGGAGCTTCCTTCACCTCTCAAGATTGGACGACGAAGGGGAGAATCTCGAATTTCTCCCTCTTCCCTGTCCGTGGAAGCACGAGGTGCACCCTTCACCTTCTTCCGACCCTATTAATGAACCGCAATAATTCATTAAATGAAATTCATAAGGATTATTAAAATTCCTCAGGTTAAAGCAATACCTTTTCTGCAGGGGTTGCGGCCTTGCGCTTCACTCCCGCATCATCTTTTGCGCTTTCGTCAGCTTGCGGCTCAGTTTCCGGCTATAAAAAAGATAGGTAATATTAACTATCAGAGAGAAACTCTAACCATTAAGCAATATATAAAGTACAGAAAAACAGAAACTTAACGTACCACAGTGATAAGTGCAAACTTGAAGTCATTAAAATTTAGCCGCCAAGGGCGGTAACCATTGAAGCGGGTAAGAAGACCGTAGACCACATTATAAGGAACGAACCCAAAGACCCATGGACCCTCAATGATTAGAGGGGTGCGGTACCATTTGTAGTCGTGATCCTCACGGATTCTTTCCCTTAGAGGAAGTACTGTCCCCGGAATGTATTTCAGCTTGGCATTGTCAATTTCCGCTAGCAGGCGGAATCCCTCACCACCTTTGCGGATCGGGCCAACGCTCCATTTCTTGAAATTATTTGCGAAAATGTTGTCCGCGTAGGTAGCATGAAAGTTTTTCACCGTGTAATATTTACGTTCCGTAAGGTTTGGAACGTAACAAGTAAAATTGGTTCTTCCCTGATGGGTTCAAGGTTGATGGGATTGTTTACGGCTGGCAAGAACTTCGAAATGAAAAGGATTCTCGCTCGGATACAAAAGAAGTTGTAGACCCGCATCTAATACTCCCAAAGGGATTAATAACTTGTTATTACTGTATTTAAAACCTTCTATCATTTCCAGGGTAATTTCATCTTCAACACAATCATAAAAGGAGACCTTGAATTGGCGAAGACCATGATTCCTTTTGAGTTCCTCAAGGTTCACTGATTTAAAGCTACAGCTTTCATGAGCCCGTTTTTTCTTGGGAGCAGGATTGTTGACCGCAACACGAACATTTACGTGTTTTGTAGATCCAGAAGGGTGATTGTTCGATACAGGATAACGAGATGACTTTCTGACCAAAGGTTGTTCATCCTGATGAGAAGCATCACCAGTAACTTTCGCGTTTTCCTTTCCAGCCATGATGAATTTTAATCTACACAGGAGATCAAGAAAAAATAAGTTTATTACGATCAAAAGCAAGAACCAAGCAGGAAAGTTGCAAAGGAAAAGAACGACAAGATGATCATCACATCAAAATGTAAATCAACCAATAATTAGGGCTCCAAAGGTGCTTGCACTTAGTATCACTGACGCGCGTTACGTCACTCGGCTCCTAGGCTCACTTCGGTTTACAAAGGTGACTTGAAAATCAGGCGCATGTCTCAGCAACACAAAACGAGGGTTTCGCTCGTTATAGGACTTAACCAAATATCTCACGACACGAGCTGACGACAGCCATGCAGCACCTGTATGAAAGTCAGTACCATCCCATTAAGGACGGTCTAGTTCATATGTCAAGGGCTGGTAAGGTTTTGCGCGTTGTATCGAATTAAACCACATGCTCCACCGCTTGTTGAAAGAAGGAAATAGCTTCACTTGAAGTAATGCGAGTCTCTTGTCCCACCTTCATGACAGAAGGATCTATAACTGATTCGGGCTAAACTGATTCATCAGAAGAATTCTAGCTAGGTGAGGATCAGGAGAAAAAATGGGCCATAATAAAACAACCAATCATCAAAAAGAGAGATCATCATCATCATTATCATCATTCATTCCAACAAATAATAAACGGATAAGAACATCATCATCATCATCATCATCAATGATTAATCCAAAAAGGTTCAGATACAGAGATTGATAAACAAATAAGTGCGAAAAGAAAAAAGCAAAAGGATTACTTACAATTAAGTGAAAGATAGAAAAAAACTTTGTTGATTGAAAAGAGAAAAAACTTGATCCCGATGAAAGATTCCTTGATCATAAAAGTTCAGGAGAATGAAAAGGTCTTGAAGAATCTCTGAAAAGTTCAAAGGAATGAAAAGCACTAAAACTTTAAGAAAAAGAAGACAAGAGGTGTAAAGAATGGAATGAAGGAAATAATTGGTATTAAATAGGAGAAAGCTGAAACGAACGAAACCGTCGAAAAATGAAAAAGAGAAATTTTATCATAAAATTAATTGCCTTGAAACTGCCAACTGACAAGAACATGGGAAAAGATGTTACTGCTAGCGAGAAAATCGGAAAAAAGTGAAACTAAGCGTGGGAAGAGAAGTTATTGCAGGTGTAAAAGTAATAATTACAATTTTTCCTTTTCTAAATTCTTGCCATATGTCAAAATTTGAAAGAAAAAAGGGGGCAAGTTGTGAGAGAATAAAATCTAAGCAACGCATGTCCAAAAACTATTGGAGAAGGAGCGAGTTACAATGAGACGAGAAACACTGAAACATAGCCTTTTAAAGCATTAAATTGACAGCTGCAAAGTTGATAAGATTTGAACCTGACAACATTAATACATGATCGACACGTGGGTTGCGGAAAAGTAAGGCACACTGCTCATAACAGATAGCCTTGCTGCCTGACTGACACCAGGTTGCGGGAAAGTCTAACACAATAAAGAAGTAATGATGAGCGTTGATGCATGAGGCACACGTATCAACTTCACAAGCAGCGGAACAAAAAGGACTAAAGCATGACGATTCACTTTTAAAAGCTACGCGTCAGACATGTTATGATTTAAATAAGACCACAACATTCATCCCAATCCAAAAACAATAACTTAAATACTAGACCGCATAAGAGCTGCGGGATAACCAATGAGAAATTACCAAAAACAAGCAGTACGTATGCTAAGACTTGCGGGAATCATGATCAAGTCTTGCGGAAATTACAAACAAGCTTTGCGGGATTGTATTTCGCACCCGGAATGGATAAAAATAAATAGGTGGAAAGGTAGATTGGTGGGACCCATCAAATTGGCTATAAATACCAAGCTCATAAACAGGAAAAAGAATGGGAAATTCTGAAGAAAAATTGGACTGAAGGCATTAAATCATAGGAAAAAGTTTAGGTATGAGACTTTGTGTAAACTTAGTTTGATTGATACTTGATTAATATGATCATGATTCATAGTATGTTTTTCTTCTGTAATGTTTAAGGATGAATAATAAAAATACAAATCTTTTACCCGTGGATGTAGACAATTAGTTTGTTGAACCACGTTAAATGTTTGATTTAATTATTTTCTAGTTTTGATTGATTTACGACTTTTAAAAGTTAATATAAGATGATTTTATGATACGGAATCAAACTGTTGTATTCAGATTATATTTGTTGTGATCCAAAGATGCCAGATTTTTGGTAATCACAGATTATATTTAAAGCTTAAGATGCTAAATATTCCTGGTGAGTACCTATCAACTTTTTAAACATTACGAATACTCAAATACTAGATTCATACATATGTGGGTTCTCGAACCAAAGTTCTTTGATTACTTTTAAATACCAGGTGATGCTCACGATTCGAACATATTTGGAGATAAGGGAAGTGCAGTATTTGCGCTTACTACCACAGTTAAGTATCACTTGATCCTTGTACTTTCACAAGGTCTGTAATATAGTAGTATGGATAGTTGTCAAAGGTTAATATTCTTTCCTTATGATTTACTAATGAAACTGCATTTGGTGCAGACATCCCCATCATTCCTGGCCTCCAATGATAATGTTGTTGCAGCAATTTTGAAGAAGTAAGATTTTTATCTACTCGAGTGATAGAGTTATTAGATAACTCTGGACATTCAATAAATGATATAATTTTCTCAATGGTAATTTCAGGTCTGAAACAAAGCAAGGGGCTTATATTTTCGACATACCCACTGTGGCAAACGGCACTGGGGTGAAAACTATTGACCTATAAAAGCATCTTCAGACCTTAAGGTTTGATTTCCAAACTTCTTTTTAAGGGTAACCAAAGTAGCTAATTTGTGTATTCACCATTCGTGGTTCCCTCAAAGAAAGAAACTTACATCTAAATTACATGATCATGATTAACCTGAAGTATAAATGAGATTTTTATATCGAAAAAAAGGTCACAACTTTACTTAAAGGATTCTTATGGATGTTTTTAGTTTGTTTCATGTAGTTAGGAATTATGAACTTAAATCCAGGGATTATGGAAAACTTGATGAAGAATGCTGCAAGGATAGCTTAGGGGTTGATTTGTTCTTGGAGACTAGTGTTTGGGAAGTACATATGAGATCGTACACTCAATTGACATCCATCCTTCGCAAAGCATGCTGTGCGGTGAGTTGCTTGCTCCACTCCACTTCTCTTACTTTCTTGTAATAACTTCATAACTTTTTCACTCAAGTTTTTGTGTGTGTCATCTCATCTGGGATAGCTTACTCTATTGCTTACTTCTAACTTCTAACTTCTAAGTATCAAGGTGTGATTTGTTTGCAGGTTAATTGATGAATGATTTGTTGTGAGATCAGAAAGGTTGGAGAACCAAGTGATTTAAGTGAGAATGGCGGCTGCAAGTTTTGAGTAAGTTTCTATGTAGTATCTGCTTGTAGTGATTTAAGTGAGAATGAACTGAACTTAGGATCTTAGTGAGAATGAACATAATTGTTTCGAATTTGATTTAAGTGAGAATGAACATAATTTTTTGGGTACTTAAAAGAATTTGTATTCAGATATGAATTGATTGAATATTGATATGAATTGATTGAAGAAACTATTGTTGAATGTGGATGATGGATGGAATGAAAGATGTATGCAGGTTATTTGGAATTTTTTGTCTTGAAAATTACTGCCAGACAACATTGACTGGAAGTAATTTTTTTGTTGTTACAAAAAATTCGAAACGACTTGTAACCGTTTCAAAGTATCACGTAGTAACGGCTTTCGCTTGTTACTAATTAACATGTAGTAACGGCTCATGGCTATTACAACCTAGTTGTTACAAAATAATTCGTAACGGCTTTGCCTGTTACAAAAATCAACATAGTAGCGGCTCCCAGCTGTTACAAACACCGTTGTAAATCCGAATTCGTAATGTGCAGTGTGCCATTGCGAAAAATTTATAATACCCATTTTTGCAACGCTCATTTCCCGTTACAACCCCAATTTGTAACGTTCAAAAACTGTGTCGAATAGCTCAAAATGGTGTAGTGACGGAAGAATACATACAAAATTGGAGACGTTCTTTGGCTGCGATTATCTTTTGGGTTTGCAATTTTAGTTTTATTTTATTTTATTTTTTATTTATTTTTAAATACTATTAGCTATGACTAGCTAATTTTTTCTTCGATTAGGGATGATTTCAAAGTCCTGAATAATGAAATTTTAATTTCTTAAATCAAGTTTCTTTCAAATTTTGTTTTTATTGTTGATTATTCTATTATTTTTATCGTGTAAGAATATTGATGGGTTATTTAAACTGATCAATTAAATCAACCAATCAATATTTCTTCTACTAGTATTGAGTTGTGTGATACGTGTAATTGTCACTCAACTCTTTACAAGAGAAGTACATCGCAAGAACTGACATAGGGATTCTATTAAGTAATTGTGTATAGAGAAAACACCAGTAAGCAGGCCGAGCCTATGCATCTGATGCTAGGATCGACCTAATTCAAAAAGTTCAAAGAATCTGATTAATTTACATCTTGAGAGCTTATTCTTGGTGGGTTAGTGGGATAGAATCTGGTAGTCAAGCACTTCCGTATCCAGTGAAATAAGGAATTCATGGATAGCAGAGCTTATTGTTATTCTATGGTTGATAACAATATAAATTAAACAAGAAATAGACTTGTATGATTAAATTTCAGTTCAGTGACGACGAAGGATTCCTTAGTCATCTATCTTCTTTTTATTCTAAATCAATCTTTAATATTTTGTTTATTATTTACTTCGTTTTAAATTTAAAACCCCCATTTTGGTTACTTTATAACAACTAGAAACTAAGTGCTTTTCGTTGGAACGAACTCCTTACCATATATTACCAGTTAATTTTGTGGAAAGAAGTGAATTAATTTGTTGTGTAAACGACGCGCATCAAATTTTGGCGCTGTTGTCGGGGAGCAGTCGGTAGTTAAATTTTTAGTTGTTAATTAAATTTAATTTAATTTTTAATTTTTTAGATTTTATTTAATTTTTTTAGAAGAATTAATTAATTATTTATTTATTTATTTATTTTAGTTTTAGTTTTCTTTATTTAAAATCTCTTAGGTATTTAGTTATTCATTTTTATTTTTTAAATTTTTAGTTTTCAACTTTCTTTTATAGATTTTTGGTTTCAGGTACTTGATCTTTGGCACCCAAACGTTGGGTTGCCGAAGGTGCGGAATTCAAACTCGCAAGGGAATGGTACTACAAGAACCCCAGTTTTTGCTACAAGAACCATCTACAAAAGAGATATATAATTCAGACGACGAGAGAGATCAGAAGACGTTGAGATATCTAGCATCCCCATGTTTGGACTCTCAACCAATGTGTATTACTCTGACTGACATAGTTGAACTCAAATCAAACCTTTTTCATTGGCTTCTAAATTCAAAGGATACCGAGTGAAGATCCTAATCGACATATGCAGCAGTTTCAGAATACAAGACGAAGTTTGAGAAAGAGTGATGAAGATTGTGATAAAGCTTTCCTACAAGCTTTTCCATTCTCACTGGCGGACCAAGCAAAATCATGGTTATGCTACCTCCCTTCCGGAATTACCACATGGACCAGAATGAAAAAGATGTTCTTGGAGAAGTATTTCCCTGCTTCTAAGGCTGCATCTATTCGTATGGAGATCAGTGGCATTATTCAGATTACTGGAGAATCTTTGTATGAATAGTGGGAGAGGTACAAGAGATTGTTGGCAAGCTCCTCACACCATCAATTTCCACCATAAATTATCATCACGCACTTCTATGAGGGGTTACTACCGCATGAGAGGCACTTGATTGATGCTGCTAGTAGTGGTGCATTAGCTAATAACACTATCGAGGAAGCTACGAGTTTGATTCAGAGCATGGCTGCAAACATGCAGCAGTTTTACACTAGAGATTCATCGACAGTTTGAAACATTAGTGAGATTGGTGATTCTTCACATATGGAGCAGCGAATGGGTAATGTAGAAAACATGGTCCAACAGATAGCTTCCGCAGTTCTTCTTACATACGAAGACGAAGCTGAGGTGAATGCCATATTCCCTAATCAAAGGACGAGGTATGATCCTTACTTACCATCCCGGCTGGAAAGACCACCCAAATTTTAGTTATGCGAACAAGAGAGCTGCAGCTCCTATGCCACCAGCTTATGGGCGATAAAGTGGTTTTCAACAACTAAAATTTCAACCTCAACCTCAACCTCAACAAAAAACTCAGAATTCCATCTTAGAGGAGATGATGAAGGTTATGATGTAGAAGCAAGATGAAAAGGCTCAGCGTCAGGATACAATTCTGCAAAAACAAGATATGGCTATAAAAGACTTGCAAACTCAAATAGGATAGTTGGCTACAAACATGAATCAGATAAAGATACATACTTCGACAAAGTTGCCTTCACAAACTTTTGTGAACCTAAGAGAGCACGCCAATGTTGTAACCCTAAGGAGTGGAAGGCAAGTACAAGATTCAAATCAGCAAGAAGGGGTAGTTGCGACTTAGAAAATGAAGTAGATGAGGAAACTACTCCTAAGGAAAAGCCAACCCTAACTGGCCAACCTAAGGATACGATTCCTACCTTTACCACACCACCTTCTTTCCCTAGTCGTTTTTCCAAGTCAAAGAAGCAATCTTAAGATAAGGAGATTATGGATATTTTCAGCAAGGTGCAAATTAACATTTCATTTATTGAGGCCATCAGAACGGCAACCAGTTATGCCAAATTTCTAAAGGATTTGTGTAGAAGGAAGGATAATTTGATTCTTAATGAAGTCACCCAAGTAGGAGAAAGCGCTTCGGCTATGTTGTTGAAGAATATGCCTGCAAAGTGTACAGATCCTGGAGGTTTTATAGTGCCAGTAACTATTGGTACTAAGAGGTTTGATCGTTCTTGCTTGACTTGGGATCATCTATAAGTGTTATGTCAGCTGATATTTATGATTATTTGAATCTCGGGCCATTAAAAGAGACATGGATTATCATTCAATTGTCAAACAAGTCCAACATATATCCTAAGAGACTCTTGGAAGATGTGTCACTTCAAGTGAATGGGTTAATCTTTCCGGTTGATTTCTATGTCGTGGATATGCAGAATGGAGAAAATAGTCCATCTACTTCGTTACTTCTTGGGAGACCATTTATGAAGAATGCAAAGACGAAGATCGGTATCGATGGTGGGACACTTACTATGGAGTTTTTAAAGAGATTATATGCTTCAACATATTTGAAGCATTGCGTTATCCAAGTGATGTCCATGCTGTTTTTTTTTATTGATGTTATCGATTCATTAGCTCAGCAAATGCTTGAGCTGAGTAATGAAGATGAACTTGGAATAATATTGAGATAGAGCATTGACATAGATGTCTATAACATGCTTAAACTGTACGTTAACATAGCTAAGGAGTTGGTGGAGATGTGTGGTTCCTTAACAACGGCACAAGAAGGTAAAACGGGTAACATCTCATACATTAGTCTACCCATAACTAATGAAGTTCCTTTACCTTCTGTTGTAAAGGCACCTGAATTATAACTTAAGCCTCTACCTGATCACTTAAAGTATGCCTACTTGGGTGATGGAGAAGAGCTTCCAGTCATTATTGTGAAGAATCTCACAGCAGTGCAGGAGGAACGCTTGATTAAGGTTCTGAAAGAGCACAAAACGGCCAATGATTGGACAATTGTTGACATCAAAGGCATTAGTCCATCCATGTGCATGCATAAAATCTTAATGGAATATGATGTCAAGACAGTACGTGATGCTTAGCGTAGGCTTAATCCCCCAATGATGGAGGTCGTCAAGAAACAGATCCTCAAATTGCTAAGTGTGGGGGTGATTTACCCAATTTCTGACAGCAAATGGGTTAGTCTGGTACATGTGGTACCTAAGAAGTCAGGTGTTACCGTTGTCAGAAATTAAGATGACGAACTTTTTCCTACACAAGTTCAAACATGATGGAGAGTATGCTGATATGTCTTAGAAATAATGGTAAAAGATTCGATACTCAGACTTGTGAAGAATTGATTCTTAAACCTAATTTC
>JAJJMC010009458.1:0-11145 GCA_023531435.1 Papaver californicum
TGATCTTCTTCCACGTGTCATGCTTCTTTAATTTACTAACAATTTGCGCCCTTCTTCTCTTTTTTACAAAATCATCCAACGGTCGATCCGAGATTTTGAAAAATAGAGAAGGACTTGTCGTTTTTAAGTTTTCAGTTTCTTTTCTGCACGTTATCCGAGTTTTCCGCTGGCATTAACATGATTATGTCAGTTACACTTTTTCCAATGAAATCAAATCTTTTCCGATTATTTTGTTCTCCCATCTTGTGGCGGTTACTATTCTTCTTCTTTAAATATCCTGTAACTTTCTGCTATCTCTTTTTTCTTTTTTAGTTATTGCACTTTGTCTTACTTAAACTTTTCAAATCTTCCCATTACTCAGGAGCTCTGTTCTCGTTAATTGGTTTCTTCTCTACTTCAATTTGACCATTGTTAACTTCTTTTCTTCATATAAGTAATTTTATTTTTCTTGATTCAAAATTTTCTTTTCATGGCTGAGGGTTTATCGGTGTAGTAAAAAGATTGTGATTCTCAGGTTATGTATGAATGAAAAGGCCCTTTTTTACACTGTAATTATTGCTAGGTAATTTCTTCATATATTAATTTTTTCTTTCTTTTGTTTCTTTCTGCTCAGATCTTCAATATGTCTCCAAGAAAATCTGATGCAGCCAGCAATCAAGGTGAAAACAGGAGATCAAGTAGGTCTTCTTCATCTCGATATGCTTTTTCTCGTCAAGATTTATCTCTTGCTACTCCTTCTCCTGCTGTACCTCGTACCGTACGGGATTCTTCTCCCGATGTCCCTAATGTTGCCCCCAAGAGTAAGCGATCAGTGTCATCTTATAGCTATCGATCTATGGATATTGAAGAATTTAAAAGAAGACATAATCTTCAAGGATTTAAGGTTTCTTTTGTTGATTGTGCTTCCGATATGATGACCTTCGATTTGATGAGAAAATTTTAATATAGTCATCATAGATTATTAATTTCTGTTGGTGCCTTGGAAGCTGGTCTTCATCTCCCTCTGTATGAAAAGAACAACCCTTTCCAGTTCAGAGTTCTTGCTACTCGCAGCAGGGCTCCACATACTCAACTTCGATCTATCACACAGTATAATGGCAATTGGTGGCGAATTCTCGATGAATGCACCCTTCGCAGTGAGGGTCGTACCCGTCTTACCTGTTATGTTCCCGATATTTCAGAACGTGTTCATTATACGCCTGAGAATTTCCAGAATACTTATGGTGATGGTATTACTGTTAAAAATTATGTTAAATGGAGTGTGAGTCCTGTTCGCAAATGCTCCCAAGGGTTTCCTCTACTTCGAGAAGTTGATGACCCCAGAATCAAGGTAGCTCCATATACCAATGCTGACTTTCCTTCGAACGAGAGAATTCGTCGAGAACATGATTATAAATGGTATCGCACCCCTATTCTGATTGAGGGACCTTGGGTATACGGTGACATTCCTATTAGTGAAATTCAGCATCTTCGCAATTGTTTCCCGAACTATTGCCCCTGGAAATTGAACTTTGATGATTATAAATTTGACTTCAAGGTTCGAAATTCTTAACTGATATCATTCTTTTTAGATATAGTGTATCGATCTTTAATGTCTTCTTTAAATGTTTTTTACTTTTTTTTTTTTTTTTTTTTAATTCCAGGTCGATCCTTCTTTGGACATCGGAATCCCTCTTCCTCCACCTGATCGCGGTATAAAAATCGTCGAGAATAGACAGATCGTCGAGAATGAACAAACGATCGAACCCGCAGTTGAGGGTAAAGGAAAACGAAAATTAATTCTCACAGCAGAGAAGAAGCAGAAAAAGCCCAGAACTCTTGAACTCTCAACTGAGGTTGTAGGAGAGACGGCTTCAAGTTTGAATAAGGGAGAAGGAAGCTCGATTGTTGCTCTTCCATTGGATCAGTCTGATCCTATCGATGTTATTCCGGTTTCCTCGATGCCAGCAGAAATTGTGGTATCGGAACGATCCGATCCTACTGTTGCACCTCCTTCTGGTATTTCATCCAATTTTTATAACATCGTTTCTCCACTACCTTTTGATTTCGTGCTTGATTCCCCTGTACCTGATAACGGTGCATTGGAAACTTTTTCTGGTCTTCCTCAAGAAGAGGGAGATGATATTGTTATTGATTAAGATATTGTTGATGTAGTGAATGAAGTAACTCATGTTGAAAAAGAGATTTCGTCGGAAAAAGATAATGCTGAAATGAATCCGATTGATGATGTGGAAAATATGATTGTTGGAGCCATCATCCCTGTTGTTGAAGAAATGAATGTTATTGATCATACTGAAAAAGAAACCTCTCCTCCTTCTAATATGATCGTTCCTGATGTTTCGATCCCTTCTGAAGTCGAAGGGACTACTGGAGCAATTCTAGAATCGATCGCACCTTCCGATGATTTGGTTCGATCTACTTCTGTTGCTGTTGAGGTCGATACTACAATTCCAAGTGTCGACCCTTCTACTCTGAAGTCCGTTTCCGATCAAATCTCTCGTGAAGGTTTTAATTTAGTTGGTGATGAAGAAGAAGCCTACAAATGGTTTCTTTCTCAGGGAATTTGGAATATTTCAGCAGATCCTGAGAGTATCAAATCTGATTCTGGCTTCATGTCTCGATTCCGGAATTCACTTAGTGCGATTCCTTTAGATGAAACTCTGGATGCATGGTCTAAGAGTGATATTCTCGATCAAATATCTCCTGTGAAGCCTCCTCCTACCTTTAGTGAAATTTTGAATGTTTCCGATAGTTCGTTATATTCACTTCCACAACAAGCTTTAGCCCAACTTCAATATGGTAATGATTGTCTATTTAGCGGTTATAAATTTTATAAGGCTCGAGCTACCATGATGGGATTAATATTTAAGAAAGAATCAGTGGATATGAAGGAAAAGAATGCTTCCTTACAACAAGCGAATGATGAATTGCAACAGCAAAATAATTTTCTTCAATAACAACTTCAAAAACTTCAACAACTTCATCATCAGCATAATGATCAATATCAACAACAACAGGAACGTCTCCAAACTATTGAAGGTCATAATCAAGATCTTCAGAATCAAAATCAAGGTTTATTTTTCATTCCTTTTCAATTACTATTTTATTTACTTGATTTATATGAAACATTTAAATTTTATACTAGGTTCAGTGGAAAATATGGAGACCCTATTTAGGTTCGATCGTAGAATGGTACAATTGAATAATCATGCAAGGGAAATCTTCAAAGAGATGAATGTGGTTAGAGAAAAACTGACTCAATTGAACGATAGTTTTGATTTAACCACTTGGAGGCGTAATAAAGCAGAATCAAAATATCGAGAAGTTGTAAAATTGCTAACTCAAAAAGAATTAGAGTTTAAATCTATTGTCAGAGGTACATTTTTGGTTTACCTAATTTTATAGTTCTTGATATCATAAAATTTGTCTAATATTTTCCTGTATTTTCAGATTTGGAGAAAAAATTTAATGAAGCTAAGGATCGAGCAATACAAGTAGAAACTGAGCTTAATACGGCGAAAGATTCAGTGAAAAACATTACTCAAGAGTTAAAGACTTCTGAATATAATGTGACTCTTAGCGCCTCAAAAATTGAGAGTTTACATGCTCGACTATCTACTGAACTTTCCAAAATTACTGCTCGTGAACAAGAGATTGATTCATTAGCTGCACAATTAAGTGAAGAGAAAAATCAAAAATTGTGTCTTAGTGCTCAAATAGAAGCAAATCAGCAAAAGATCGAAGAGCTTCACAAAGAAATCAACTTTGGGCGTGATTTCGTTCAATGGGTCAGGCAGGATGCTAAAGCGAAAATTGCAATGTCCTTCAATACTGCTTTAGATCGTGCACAATCCGATCCTTCAGTGCTTAGTAAGCGCGCTTCTGTGCCTGCAGTTCCTCCTCCACCATCTCGATCCGGTCTTCCCGATATCTGATTATGTCCTTTGTAATTTACTGTTGACTCCACTATCTTGTACTTTGTTTATCTTTCATTGATTTTCTTTTGCATCCTTTTGATATATCTTTAATGTTATTTCCTGCACAAGAAAATGTGATTAAGTAATTCTTTTGGCTATCATATGATTTTCTAAGTACCATGAATTGAAGTACTTTTTACCTCAAATCATGTTGTTCGAGATCCCACACATACGAAACAAACCCGGGCTAGGGGTAAGATACAGGGTTGGTCCCGAACTGTACTCTGAAAATTGATAAACCAATAATTAGGAACCCCTTCTTGATAAGAATTTCATTGTTAATAAAATTCTCTAAGGATAATGTTCACCTTTTGTATATGATTATGTCGTCAATCGCAACGATATCCAGAATATGATGTTCCTGGAGTAATTTTGAGCGCTCAAAGTATATGAAATTCCGGGATTAATGGAATTTTGATTATATTAATAATCATGACAATCTCCAAGATATGATGTTCCTGGATTCAAAGTATATGACATTCCGGGATTAAATGGAATTATAATATTCTCCATGGTACGATGTTCTTGGAGTGATTATAAAAGAAATTAATGAATTAATTGTCTATGTACCTGCTTTTTGTGGTAACATTGCATTGTTATTCACAGATAGTAAAGCTTTAAATATTGTGCATTCCACGGATGCTTTAAAATTTCTCCTTGCAAATTCTGAAGATAGTACGACCCTTGTCCTGCCGACGCTTGAATCACGTATTGTCCATCCCATGTTGGTGCGAATTTTCCTGCTCTTTTGTCCCTTTGGTGTTCTGTTATTTGCCGGAGGACATATTAACCTTGGACAAAATTTCGGGATTTTACACGCTTATGGTATTCTCGAGCTAATCCCCTTTGATAATTCTCCATCTTTTGGAGTGCCACTTCTCTTTTTTCTTCCAAGTCATCCAATTTTTGTAACATGAGATCTGAATTTAGGTTTTTCTCCCATGCTTCTGTTCTGGTCGTAGGCAAAATAACCTCTGTTGGTATTACTGCTTCTTTCCATAAGTAAGAAGATATGGTGATTCTCCAGTTGAAGCTTTTCTCGTGGTTCTATATGCCCATAATGTATTATGTAATTGTTCGCACCACTTATTATAATATCCATCCAATGTTTTCTTCAGATTTGTTGCGATTGTTTTATTTGTGGATTCTGCTTTCCCATTACTTTGTGGGTAAAAAGGTGTAGACTTATGTTTCTGAATATTATATGTTTCAAATAGCATATCGATATTCTTCCCCTGGAATTGTTTTCCATTATCAGAGACTATCGCTGCTGGAATCCCAAACCTACAAATGATATTCTCAAATAGAAATGTAAAAACATCAGTGTCTCTGATTCGCGCTAGTGCTTTTGCTTCTACCCACTTGGTGAAATAATCAGTGGCCACAATTAAGTATTTTCTTTTCTTTGTGCCTTCAGCTAATGGTCCGACTATATCAACTCCCCATTTCGCAAATGGCCATGGACTAAGTATTGAATTTAATTCCGTAGCTGGTGCTTTGATTTTCTTACCAAATCGTTGACATTCTTCGCACCTTCGAACCATTTCTTCCGAATCTTTCAACATGGAAATCCAATAATAACCCTGCATTTTGGCTTTTAATGCTAGCGATCGTCTTCCACTATGGTTTCATGCATCTCCATAATGTATTTCTTTGAGAATTCGTAATCCTTCTTTTTGTGATAAACATCGAAATAATGGTCCAAGAAAAGAATGTCGATAAAGAATTCCATCTCTAAGTTGGTAACTGTTTGACTTAAGTTGAATTTTCCTTGCTTCTTTAGAATCTGTTGGTAACACTTTATTTTGTAAATATTGATGTATCGGGGCTCTCCAATCGGGCTCACTTGGTTGATCATTTTCTTGTTGCGATGTAGATGTGGCACTTTGTATGGCTGAGTCATCGATACCATCTTCCTCTATGTTATTTAACACTTGTGCTCTTATGGATGGCTCGTATATTCTCCCAATTTTTAGCGCTTTAGTATTTGGGTCATTTATCATGGACGAAATATACGCCAGTGCATCTGCATGTTGATTCTTTTCACGAGACAAATGTCGAAAAATAATATTTGGAATACAAACTGTTAAACTTTGTATAAGATTTTTGTATCGTTCCAAGTCCTCATCGACCGTTTGATATTTTAACTCGATCTGTCTAATTACCAGCTGCGAGTCACTTGTGAGTCTTACATCACTTATTCCTAGTTCAATAATGAGTTTGAGAGCATGAACTACTGCTTCATATTCTACTATGTTATTTGTATGCTCTTCGAACTTAAATCGAAATGAGTGTACCATACGTTCTCCCTTTGGTGCTGTAATCACGATACCTATTCCTTCCCCTTCTTTATTTCGCGACCCATCAACAAAAACCTCCCATCGTTGTGAACTATTTGAATCTAGGATATCTACTGGTTCTTCTTCTTCACACCCCGGAAGTCCTTGAATTTCATACTCTTCCTCGATTGGAAAATCTGCCAAAAAATCAGCTAGAACTTGGGATTTCTGCGCAGTTTGTATCTCATAAACAATGTTGTATTGTTCTAGCTGAGCGTTCCATTTTGCTATTCTTCCTACCTTCCCTGTATTCTTTAAAACTGATTCCAATAGAGCTTTGGTTAATATACGAACATAATGAGTGAGAAAATAAGTGCGTAACTTCTGAGTAGCAAATACCACTGACAAAATTAATTGTTCAATCTTAGTATAATTTCTTTCTGCTGAATTCAAAGTCTTGCTGATGTAGTATACAGGTTTCTCGATTTTCTCATTCGTTCGCACCATTACTCCACTGATTGCATTTTCTGTTGCTGCTATGTACAAAGTTAACATTTCTTCTGGTTCTGGTTTTTGTAATGCTGGCAATGTGGCAAGATGTAAATTTATACTTTGAAATGCTTGCTCACAACGATCGTTCCATTCAAACTTATTTTTCTTCTTAAGTACATCAAAAAAGGGTATACATCGTTCTGATGATCTTGCAATAAATCTACTTAGTGCAGCCAAACACCCATTTAACTTCTGTACACTCTTTATACTGTTTGGTGATGGCATATCCGTTATTGCTCGTATTTTTGCTGGATCAACTTGAATTCCATCTTTTGTAACCAGATATCCTATAAATCGCCCTGATGTAACACCAAAAATACACTTTTCTGGATTTATTTTCATCTTATACTTTCGTAGTGCACCAAAAATCTCAGCCAGGTTCCGCAAATGATCACCAGATAACTTGCTTGTTACTAACATGTCATCCACATAAACTTCCAAAGTTTTTCCGATCCATGGTTTGCATATTGCATCCACTAGGCGTTGATATGTCGCTCCTGCATTCCGTAGTCCAAATGGCATTCTAGTGTAACAATACAATCCTCGCGGAGTAAAGAACGATGTGTGTTCCTGATCTGCTTCTGCTAATGCTATCTGGTTGTACCCAGATTGTCCGTCCATAAATGATAACATCTCATGTCCCTCAACAGCATCTACTAACTGGTCAATGTTTGGGAGTGGATAACTATCTTTTGGACATGCCTTATTTAGATTGGTGAAATCTATACAAATTCTTACTCCACCGTTCTTCTTCGGGACAATTACCATATTAGAAATCCATGTAGGGTATCGTACCTCTCGAATGAACCCTGCATCTAAAAGTTTTGTTAATTCTTTTTCCACTGGTTCATGATATTCTGGTGCGACTTTTCGTATCCGTTGGCGAAAAGGAATTGCATCAGGATGTATTTTTAATTCATGCTGGACGATGCTGGGATCGATCCCCGGCATGTCTTCTATTCTCCAAGCGAACACATCTGTATATTCACAAAGCAATTTGACTATCTGTTGTTCCACATCTGATTTTATTAATGTCCCAATTCGCACTTGCTTGGGGCATTCTGCGGTGCCAATGTTTATGATTTTTGTTTGCTCTACTGGGGTGAAAACTGGTTTTGGTATCCCAATTGGAGTTGGGGTTCCCTTTAATTGCTACATCGCCCCTTTTTGCGGCTGGTTTTCCAAATTTTCTTGATTTTTGCTGTTCTCTCCTTTTTCACTTTCTATTTTATTTTTTGCATTTTTTTCTAGGTATTGATTTATTTCTTCTTCCTTTGCTTTAATTCTTGACTCTTTTTTCTTTTTACATTGTAAATGCTCCCGTTCTTCATTTATTCTTGTCTCTGCCATTATACAAAGTTTAGCATCTTCTTGATCACCCTTTATCTCCATCTCTCCTCGTGGTGTTGGAAATCATAGATACTGATGATAAGTTGATACTACACCCTTTAATTGATGAACCCATCGTCTTCCAATTATAGCATTGTACGGGGATGGTGCATCCACAACACTAAATCTTGTCAGAATGTTGATCGGTCCGGCTGAAACTTCAAGATCAATTTCTCCCTTTGGCTTGGACGATATTCCATTAAATCCATAAATGACAAATCGTGAAGTGATGAGTTGATCTTCTTTGAAACCCATTTTACAAAATGTATTGTAGAACATCACATTTAATGAACTGCCCCCATCCAAGAGTATTTTCTTGACATTCCAACCAGATATCAATAACGTCAACACAAGAGGGTCATTATGCATTTCAATTTCTTGATTTACTTCTTGTGCAGAAAATGTTAATGGATGTGCCATCCAATCCTCCCATAATTCTACTTGTCTTCCTTGAACTCTAAAGGCCTCGTGGTTCCGAATTCTCTTGCACAATTTCTTGTTGATTGCTACATTCAAATCTGTATCACACTTTTCCACACATGAAATCATATTAATTGTCTGTTTGTTATATGGAATATGTATTACTTTGCCTTCATCATATTTCTCTGATGGTTCAATTTTTTGAACAAATTCCTTCAATTCTCCAGCATCGACCATTCTTTGTACCAATGCTATAAAATTTCTACAGTTGTTTGTTGTATGCCCTTTGTAGTTATGGTACTCACAATAGTCTTTGGAATGTTGTGTATGTTCCGGTTGATTTCCCTTTGTTATTGGCCATTGAAAACCTGGTCGATTCTTCAAAATGTTAAATAACCTGAAATATGAAACATTAAGCTTGGTAAAAGTTCTTTCTCGAAATTGTTGAGCAAAATTTTTTCCATTCCCTTGTCGAGGATGTTTTAATTCTTTTGATTCAACTTTTGGAAGACATTTCCTTTTCTGTTCTGGTAATTCTTCAACTGAATTTGTTCTCCTTGTATTTCCTTGATTTTCAGAATTAATTCTCGATCCTTGATCCTGTATATCTTGGAGTCTTGCACATGTTTCTATTATTTCTCTCAATTTGCCTTCAGTTTTTGGATTATTTCGATGGATTTCAACAAAGAGCTGACTCTTCCGATCTACAATCCCCCATTTATAATGGTTTATAGCTGTCATTGGGTCTAAATCACCTATTGCTTGACATATTGAATGCCATCTAGTTGTATATGATTGGATCGATTCTTCTGGCCATGACATTAAAGAATAAAGTCTGTCCTCCCCTGAATCAATTGGTCTGTTATACATGTATGCCTCTAAAAATTTTCTGACCAGTTGTGCATAATTATTGATAGAATTTTCCGGTAATCTGTCGTCCCACAATAATGTTGTTCCTGTTAAACTTGACGGAAAACATCTGCACATGATCGCTTCATGATCGTCCCATCGCGACATTACTCGGTTATAATACTTTAAGTGCGATGTTGGATCCTTGGTTCCATCGTAACATTGAACACTGGAATATTATATTCTCTTGGTAACGATACGCGCGTTAAATGTTGCGCTAACGGTGTTCGCTTTGCTTCTTTCAATACCTCTTCTATCCTTCCCCCCTCTTTATTTTTTAATCCTTTAATTTCCTCCTTCATTTGTTCCATCGCTTCCAAACATGTTTCCCATTGGGTTCGTTGAAAGTCATTTTCTTGTTGTCTTCTTATCCGAGATGTCGATCCTGCTAACACTATTCTTTGATCTGGATTCCGCTGTTCATTTCTTGATATTTGTCTACTCGACGTTGGCTCCTGATTTCGTACTCTAGTCACAGTTGGTCTTTGTTCTCGCTGAATTACATCTTTTAAAACTTGATTTTCGGTTGCTAGTAACTCAATTCGATGGTTGCTTGCTCTTTGTTCCTTTCTTATTTCCTTTATTTCTTCTAATAGGTCCTGTATTTGTCGTGTCTTTCTTCGAGAACTCTCATGATCTGAAGAGAAATTCTGAACCACAGTGTTTGACATTAATTCTTGACTTGGGGTATGATTTCCCTCAATACTTTGTTGTTGTCCTGAATCACTCCCTTCTTCTTGTCTATTTTCCAAGCCTTCATTACTATTTTGGTTCCCAGAATTCGCGTCTTGAGACATATTTTCTAGAATTTGCTGTTTCTTCACTATCTTTTGCCTTCTCGATCGTTTTCCTTCCTCGATATCTAAAAATATTTTCTTAGAAAATTAGTCAAATGAACTCTTATCTATTAAATCATAAGAGATTCTAATTATTATTTTAACTGTAAGCTTTCCCTATCACAAGTCCAGCTTTTCCTTCTTCATAAAATCTTTGTTTCATATTTTTATCTATTTTATTCCTCACAAGGTATTTTTCATGTTAATAAAATATACTTATGTAAATAAGCTTTACCCTTACTTTTCACATCTTGCAAAATTAAATTTTCCCATCTTTTCTTACCAAAAAATTTTCTTTCCTGGATGATTTAGTTTTTTTATTAAATCTCTTTTTCATTTATCAGGTAGGATAAATCCTTTTTTCACTCCCTGTTTCTAGCGCCAAATTGTTTATGCCAAAAAATCCTTTCGACTAAACAACCAATCAAATTCTTGGATACAATTTACATAACTAAGATCGAGTAACAAAGAAAAATCCTTTTATTCATTTCATAAAATCATTTATGAACAATACCATTCATCACCCAGGTTTTGCAATTTTTGGGTTTATAATCCTTACACTTTTCAATTTAAATACAGAAATCCTTGCATGATATTACTATATTCCATAGATTCATACCTAAAAATATTTCTCTCTTTTTCTCCTCCGCTCCCTTTTTTTTCCGTCCCTTCTTTGTTGTTTGATCTCTTCTATTTATAGATCTATTTTTCTAGGTCGCTCTTTATGCAACGTGTTATTTTTTACTGCCTGGTCATCGTTCTGGATCAATTCTTCTTTGGGTC
>JAJJMC010009463.1:0-11084 GCA_023531435.1 Papaver californicum
GAATCGAATCATTGACCAGAGAGAATCAAGCTTTAAAAAATACGATTGAATGTGAGGAAAGACAAGCACCAACAGGATCACGAAATCAAGGAGCAATTTTTGGGGTGATTTCTGGAAGACGTGCACCCAGAAACGAAACAGAGAATCAAGAACAGAGAATGGTGATAGCAAGATCCTCGTCACGAGCCAGGAGGCAAGAGGAGAATCAAGATATTCAACGAATGCAATGGCAAAAATGTATGGAAGCTATGGAGAAAATGAGAGAAGAGATAAAAGGATTGAAAAATAAAGAAGGAGGAAGAATTGAAGAGGTGTTGAAAGAAGCCAAACGAACACCATTGGCTCGGCAGTTGACATGTGTTCCGTTACCCAGAGAATACAATATTCCTGTATTTGAGTGCTATGATGGTATGAAGGACCCAACCTCACATTTGAAGTATTTAAATCGAGTGATGTCACGATGGGACGGGCACGAAGCAATAATGTGCCGATGTTTCCCTTCAAGTTTGACAGGTTCAGCACTTTTATGGTACGATAGATTGCCAGAAAGTTCCATTGAATGTTATTCGCAGTTAGTGAGGAAATTTCTCGAAGCTTACATGTACAACAAGCCCGTTGATTCAGGAATAAACAGATTATATTCTCTCACATCGTGGCCGGAAGAAACGATCCGATCTTATACAGACCGTTGGCATACAGTTTGTCAAGCAATTGGAGATGTTGATTCAAGTACAGCAATTAATCATTACAAGTGGGGAATCGCAGACCGGAGATGTCAGCTTTTTATTGAAATCCATCGAAACAATCCCAAGACCGAGGACAGCTTAGGGAGATAATAGAAACATGTGCAAGGTTGCAAGATGTGCAGGAACAAGGTCCAAGAAGTAATTCACGAAGTCAAAGAAACATGAAAAGGAAAAATTCAATCGAAGTATCACCAGAACAAAAAAAAAAGTTCCCTCATAAATCTGAACCAAGGGAATCAAAGCGCCCAAGGCAAGGGGATAATAAAAATTTTGTGAAACGATTTCAAGAGAAGATTTTCACAAAGTTTAACATATCATACTCTGAATTGTTCGAAATCATAAAAAATAAATCAGATTTTCAGTGGCCACCTTCGAAAGGCAATCAACCTGAGTTCACACAACGTTCGAAAGATTACTGTGAGTACCATTGTTATAAAGGACATACAACAGAAAATTGCAGGAATTTTATCATGCTGGTACAAAAAATGATTGATGCAGGAGAGTTAAAAGAATATGTTCAAAGGACCGAACTAATAGCAAGACCAGACAAAGGCAAGGCAGTGCATATCCCATATAACGAACATACCATTAATATGATATCATTTTCCGAAAAAGAGATACAGATATGAACGCTGCAATTAATAAAAAGTTGTGCAAAAGGATTCGAGATCATGAAATTTTCAGAGTATCGGGAGGAGTAACGGACGCTTGGGAGGACTGGATGGCATCCCCATTAACTTTCTCAGCAAGGGAAGTAAATCAAGAAATCGAGATGCACAGTGATCCATTGGTCCTTACGTTACCAATGTCAGGATGGAATGTTAGAAAAATTCTTATGGATGGGGGCAGTTCCTTGAATGTATTGTTTCATGACACATTTTGCAAAATGGGACTTGAAAAGGATCAATTAATCCCATCCCGATATGTTATTTATGGGTTCAATGGAATGGCCTCAAGACCAGAAGGAGATATAGATTTGCAAGTGTCTGTTGGACCGATTAACATCTCAACAAGATTCAGTATAGTAGATGCTCCATCTCCGTACAATGCAATAATCGGGAGACATTGGCTACACCATTTGAAAGGTGTAATTTCTACTTATCATCAACATTTGCGATTTCCAACACCGCAAGGGGAAATGGAAGTCAAGGGAGATCAAGGTGATGCAAAGTTTTGTATAATGGCGGAGATAAGAATGCACGAAGAGCGGTAACAACAACAGCATGAAAAGAAGAAAAATCGTAAGATCGAAGCAAAGGAAGAAGAGATAAATCAATATTTGAAAAGAAACACCGAATAAAAATCAACAAATAAAATAGGAGAAAGCAGAAAAGATCAAGAAAATTCAGTAAGTCAGCAATTCGAAGGACCCTCGTAGCAATTAAAGGGAACACCAACTTCCATCGGGAATCCAAAACCAATTTTCACTTCTGTAGAAGAAACTCAAATCATCAATATTGGAACTTCAGAATGGCCTAAACAAGTGCGAATTGGAACTTTAATGAAAGAAGACATGGAGCAAGGTTTAATCAAGTTACTTCGTGATTTTGTAGATATATTTGCATGGAATATGGAGGATATTCTCGGGATAGATCCGAGTATTGTACAACATGAATTACAAATACGTCCCGATGCTATACCATTTCGACAAAGGATACGAAAGGTTGCACCAGAGTATCACGATCCAGTTGAAAAGGAATTAGCAAAGCTTTTAAGTGCAGGATTCATTCGAGAAGTGCGATATTCAACGTGGATTTCTAATATGGTGATCGTTCCAAAAAAGAACGGTGGAGTAAGAATCTGTATAGACTTCACTAACTTAAACAAAGCATGTCCAAAATATAGTTATCCACTTCCCAATATTGATCAGTTGGTAGATGCTGTAGAAGGTCATGAGGCGTTATCTTTTATGGATGGCCAGTCGGGATACAACCAGATTGCACTTGCTGAAGCAGATCAAGAACACACAACGTTTTTTACTCCCCGGGGGTTATATTGTTATACCAGAATGCCATTTGGATTACGAAACGCTGGAGCAACTTACCAACGATTGGTTGATGCAATATTTAAACCTTGGATCGGACAAATATTAGAAGTTTATGTGGATGATATGTTGGTAAAAAGCAAATTATCTACTGATCATCTACAAGATCTTGCTGAAATTTTTGGTGCCTTACGAAAATATAAGATGAAAATTAATCCAGAGAAGTGTACTTTTGGTGTTACTTCAGGACGTTTTTTGGGTTACTTGGTTACAAAAAATGGGATTGAAGTTGATCCGGCAAAGATTCAAGCAATAACAGATATGCCATCACCAAACAGTATTAAAACTACCCCGTCGGATATTGATTCTAATATCTGGAGCACGGAATCCATAGATCAAGAAAAATTTGAACTATGATTCATACCTACTATTTAGACCTCGCGACCGGACTCAATTTTTTTTTCTAAGGGTCATAATTATCAACCAAAGGATTTTTAGTCATTACATCTATTCATTGAATAAGTGATGATCCACAGGTTCTTACTCAGAGAATCTTTGGGCTTAGCTTGGGAGCTTTATTGAATCATCGTAGTTCTAGTATGAATCTGAGGTTTCAATAAATCCATAGGGTCTCAACAAGATAATTTCTATCAACAAAAAAATCTACAGTACAAAAAAAAAAGAAAATAGGGAAAGAGAAGATTCAAGAGGCCTACAACGATCAACCCTTTTTGGAGAATGTTAATAAATTCCAAAACCCGTTTCGTCGTCCAGTAGCTACAACCGTCTTTTTGATTGGGACCACAGTAGCTCTTTGGTTGGGTATTGGAGCAACATTACCTATTGATAAATCTTTAACTTTAGGTCTTTTTTAAATTGACTCAACCGTGAAATAGAAATAAAAAAACGACGTGTGTATCTAGGGAGGATTCACTTTGAGTACAGAAGTTAAATAGATGTTTGGATGCTTTAAGCAGATTTATTGCCAGATCATCAGAACGATGCAAACCCTTCTTTGATATACTCAAGAAGAAAAATAAATTCGAGTGGAACGAGCGATGTGAACAATCTTTCCAAAACATAAAAAAACATCTATCTACATTGCCAGCGTTACAGAAGCCGGAACCTGAAGAAATATTAACTTTGTATACGGCGGCAACGGAAGATGCAATCAGCTCAGTGATGGTACGTACTAATGAGAAAATAGAAAAACCGTTATATTATATCAGCAAGACCCTTAATTCGGCAGAAAGAAATTATACTAAAATCGAACAACTCATCTTATCATTGGTCTTCGCCACTCAAAAGTTACGTACCTATTTTCTCACACATTATGTTCGTGTCCCGAGCAAGGCACCGTTACAATCCGTACTAAAGAATACAAGAAAAGTGGGGAGAATCGCCAAATGGAACGCTCAGCCAGAACAGTTCAACATCATTTATGAGTTACAAACCGCACAAAAATCTTAAGTTTTAGCTGACTTCCTTGCAGATTTCCCGATTGAAGAAGAATATGAAATTCAAGGATTACCAGGATGCGAGGAAGAGGACCCACAAGATATTTTGAACTCAACAAATTCTCAGAGGTGGGAAGTTTTTGTTGATGGGTCCCGAAACAAAGAAGGAGCAGGAATTTGCATTGTGATTACTGCACCAATGGGAGGGCGAATGACACATTCATTTCGCCTTGAAATTTGAAGAACATACAAACAACATGGTGGAATATGAAGCTGTGGTCCATGCTCTAAAACTCATCATCGAACTAGGAATCAGCAATGTTCGACTCACAAGCGATTCACAGTTGATAATTCGACAGGTCGAATTAAAATATCAAACACTTGATGAAGATTTGGCACAATACAAGAATCTTGTTCAAAGTTTAGCAAATCAAATCCCAAATATTATTTTTCAGCATCTATCCCGAGATAAAAACCGACATGCTGATGCACTGGCATTCATCTCCTCCATGGTAAATGATCCTAATGTCACGGCAATTAAAGTCGGAAGAATATATGAACCGTCTATACAAATAAAAGCACTTCATAACATAGAAGGAAACGTAACAGAAAAAATTAATGATCCCGCAATACAAAATGCCCCACCTATGCCTCAACAAATAGATAATCAACTAAATGAACCAGATTGGAGGATTCCGATTCATCAATATCTCCAAAATAACAAATTGCCTTCCAATTCTAAAGAAGCAAGAAAAATTCAACTCAAATCAGAAAATTATCAGCTTCGGGATGGAATTTTGTATCGAAGATCATTCCTCGGACCATTGTTCCGATGTCTATCACAAGAAGAAGGGATACGGATACTCAAAGAAATACATTATGGAGATGCGGGAAACCACAGTGGAAGGCGTTCACTCGCATTAAAAACTAAAACCCAAGGTTACTATTGGATATCCATGCTAAAGGACTCAGAAAATATGGTACGAAGGTGTGAAGAATGCCAACGGTATGCAAAGAAAATTAAAGCACCAGCTACAGAGTTAAACTCAATCCTCAGTCCATGGCCATTCGCAAATTGGGGAGTAGATATTGTTGGTCCGTTAGTGGAAGGAACCAAAAAGAGAAAATATTTAATAGTGGCTACTGATTATTTCACCAAATGGGTAGAAGCTAAAGCCTTAGCTCGGATCAGAGATTCCGATGTGTTCACATTTCTATTTGAAAACATCATCTGTAGATTTGGAATTCCAGCAGCCTTGGTTTCTGATAACGGACAGCAATTTCAAGGAAAGAACATTGATATGCTATTTGAGGCATATAACATTCAGCAACACAAATCCACACCATTTTATCCCCAAAGTAATGGACAAGCTGAATCCACTAATAAAACAATTGTAATAAATTTGAAGAAGACATTGGATGGATATTATAAGCGTTGGTGTGAACAATTGCATAATACATTATGGGCGTATCGCACCACAAGAAAAGAATCCACTGGGGAGTCACCTTTCCTTCTCACATATGGGACGGAAGCAATCATACCGACAGAAGTCATTTTACCAACAACAAGAACAGAAGCGTGGGAGAAAAATTTAAATACTGATTTGATGTTACAAAAGTTGGATGATTTGGAAGAAAAAAGAGAAGTGGCACTCCAGAAAATGGAGAATTATCAAAGAAGATTGGCACGGGATTATCACAAAAGGGTCAAGTCACGAAACTTTGTCCAAGGACAGTATGTTTTACGAAAAATCCCAGAATACCATCGGGACAAAAGTGCTGGAAAGTTCGCGCCAACCTGGGATGGTCCATATATAATACAAGCATCCGCGGGACAGGGATCGTACTATCTCCAAAATATGCAAGGAGATATATTACAACATCCTTGGAATGCCCAATACTTAAAGCTTTATTATCCATGATTGGTAGCATAACTACGGTGGCCGTCACAGGTATTAAAATCTTTACTCAATACGTCATTTAAATAATAAAATTCTTTGTGAGTATATACTCAAAATAAGAACCAATTCCAGGGACATCTTATTCTGGAAAAATGCTACGATTGGCGACATAATCAAGGTTTAAATCCAGGAACACCTTATTCTGGAAAACACTACGATTGGCGACATAATCCAGATTCAGTTACTCCAGGAACATCGTATTCTAGAAAGCGCTTACAAATAGCGATACAATTCAAATATCAAAGAGGTAAATGTCCTTATAGAATTTTATTAATTCTGAAATTCTAATAAAGAAGGAATACCTAATTTATGGTTATCATTTTCAGAGTACGTTCGGGACCAACCCTGTATCTTACCCCTGGCTCGGGTTTGTTTCGTATGTGTGGGATCTCAAATTACATGTTTTGAGGTATAAATATACTTCGATCCATTGTACTCATGAAACAATATGATTAACCTTAAGATTTCATAAATATCATATTTTATGCAGGGTACAAAAGTGGAATCATCATTCAAAGCATGTTCAAACATGAAAGTGGAAAATCACGAAATGATGTTTTCAACTACAGAAAATCAAACTTCATAATAGCAAAGGATCGGAATACAAGAAAAAAGCATTAAAAGATAAAGCTATGAGCGTTAGGAACAGGTGCAACTAGGCTTCAGAGTTGGACCGTCGCGGCGGTGGAGGAGGAACCATCGGGACGGTGGCACGACCATTCTAGACAGAAGGATCGGCTTGAGCACGATCCAAGGCACCATTAAAAGACATCGCAATTTTTGCCTTGGCATCCTGTCATACCCAAATGATATAAGCATGCCTGTAATCAATTTCAGACTGAAGATCTGCGATTTTTTGCTGATCCTTTTCTACTTTTTCTTTTTCAGCATTTAATTCTTTTAACAATTCATCAGATCTTGATTGTACTTTTATAATCTCCTGTTCTTGAGCTTCGCGTTTTGAAGCTTCAGCATTTAATTGAATTTGCAATTCCCGAAGCTTTACTTTACTCAAAGCCACATTTTTCTCTGAAGTCTTCAACTCAGCAGTAATATTTGCTATCGTGTTATTCGCGATATTCAGCTCAGCTCCTACTATTGTTGCTCGACCATTGGCTTCATTAACTTTCTTTTCCAACGCTGAAAACCAGAAGGAACATTAGATAAATTATATAATACTTTCAATAAAACAGGCATATAGCTCAAACATATACCTCTAGCTACAGACTTAAACTCTGCTTCTTCAAGAGTTAAAGTTTTCAGAGCTTCCTGATACTTGGACTCAGCTCTATTACGTCTCCAAGTATTCAACTCAATACTATCGGACAACTGTGCTAATTTCCCCTTAACCAGTTCCAAATCCATATTTACTTCTCTTGCGTGATTGTTCAACTGAATCATCCTACGCTGGAACCTAAACAGAGACTCCAAGTCTCCCTCTGATCCCAGAAATAAATTGCAAAACTTCAAAAAAAAAAAAAAAAAAAAAGGAACGACCTATAAGCTCGTACCCAATACTGGAACGAACTATAGGATCTACCCAATATAAGTACGATCTAACCTATGGAGATACGAACTCAAAATATGGAACGAAATAAGAGGTAAGGAGCGAACCTTGATTCTGATCTTGAAGCTTTTGATTTTGATACTCAAAATTTTGAAGCAGTTGTTGTTGAAATTGTTGTTGAAAATGGTTGTTTTGTTGCTTAAGATTTTCAATTTCTTGCTGCAAATTTTCATTTCCACGCTTTGCCTTCGTGACTTCATTCTTGTACATCAGTTCCATCATTACGGCACGAGCCTTATAAAATTTGTATGCTGCAAATGTACAATCGGTACCATATTTAAGCTGGGCAAGAGCTTGTTGTGGAAAAGAATACGACGGACCCTCCGCAACAGTCAAAATTTCATTTAAAGAAGAAGGGAGACTGAGTGGGTACGGTTGCTCGAAATACTCGCTTTCAAACCAAGCGTCTCGGGTACTATCCAATGAAGCACCACCGAATGAAGTTCGTAGCCTAGCCATTGAAGCACTATCGGATTTCGATGAATCGTGACGAGTGGAAGTATTCAGAAACCCTTTAGAAATAAACTACTGAAAGGCTTCATCTTCTTCGCCTGCAAGAGTGACTCCCTCATCCTCTTCTGAGAAGGGCCATTGAATGGAAGGCTCAACATCTGGCATCTCATCATCGCTATCATCAGCAGGAGCGGCAGATTGAACTGATGTTCCGATAGGGGCATTGGATGCATGAATGACTCCAGGAGCATTTTTATCCCCAAGGGAGCTCGGGATATTATGAACAATTGAAGTTGAAGCACTTGGAACTATGTTCTCAACGTTTGCTTCTTCAGAAATCTCATTTCTTTGTTCTTCCACAACAACATCAACAACATTTTCTTTTTCAATATTTTCTTCAACGATAACACCTTCGTTCACCTCTTCCATATTTTCTTCCTCGACAGCAGTATCATCTGCTTCTTCTTGAGGTAATCCAGTAAAAACTGTTATTGTACCGATACATGAAACAATGGGCTTTAAGTCAAAATTAAAAGGAAGGGGAGAAAAAGAATCATAAATGACGGTAGGAGCAGTGGTGGCTGGAATAGCTTCAGAAACGGATTGGGTTGTTGAAGGCTGCTCTGAAGAAAGAATTGGTTCTCCCACGCTAACAGGAACAACATTGATGATAACGTGCTGTCCCGACACTTCTTCTCGGACCGAACCTTCAACGTCCTGTCCCGCAGTAGTGATAAAAGCGGAACTGCTTCTCCCTTCAATTAAGTAATCTCTAATTTCCTTTCGGAAGGGAACATCGGTCTTCTCAATTTTTTCTTCTTCTTTTCTTCAGGGAAAACTAATTTTCATTTTCCCTTACCTTCAATAACTTCTTCCTCAACTCTTTGCCTACCTTCAACAATTTGAATACCAAGACTCGGGCGAGGAGGAGGAGGAGCATCGGTGTGAAGCTCAGAATCGGGATCAATCTGAAATACAAACATTTATCCTATAAAGAAAAAAGTCAATGATAGATCGGGACAATAGTGAAATAAAGAATAGTATGAACCTTATAATCAAACTTATAATCCTCAAAATTTAACCGCCAAGGATAGTAGCTTGGGAAATGATTACGAAGTTCTTGAATAACATCCTTGGAAATGTTACCATAAATCCAAGCGCCTTCAATTACAATTGGAGTGCGATACCACTTATAGTCATGATCCTGACGAATTCTTTCTCTTGTGGGAAAATCATTCTTGGTATGGGAACATATTTTTTATTTTGGGATCGTCGACTTCATATAATAAGGGAAATCCCGAAAGACACTTACGAACGGGGATAACGCTCCACTTCACGTAGTTCTTCTTGGTAATACAATCTCCATATGTAGCATGAAAATTTTCAACGGTATAATTGTCACGTTCTGTAAAATCTGGAACGTAGCAGGTAAGGTTGGTCCGCCCTTCGCTTCGGAGACTACACTCATCAAGGATGCGCCACCAATTACCATTGTATTGAGTAATGTATCGAGCAAGCCCATGAGGAGAACCACCACGAGTAGAAAGGACTTCGTATTGAAAAGGATTTTCCACATCGTATAAAGGGAGACGGAGTCCGGCCTCCAAAGCACCAGCAGAAATCAGTAAACTATTGGGAGAATAGTTAAAATTTTGTATCGCTCCTAAAGTTAATACATCAGTATTCCTGTCATAAAATGAGACTTTAAAATCTTCAAGATCATGTCTTCTCTTAAAAGCCTCAATGTTCATCGACCGGAAACTATAAGTCGCCTGAGATCGCTTATTTCTGGGGGCTGGATTAGCGGCTATAGAAACCTCAGGAGCCGGATTACGAGCAGGTCGAGACACAACATACCTAGAAGAAATAACCCTTAAAGATCTTCCAGACTCTTGGTGATCACCTGCAGCGTTGGGATTTCTGGGAGACATATCGTTTTATCTGAAAAGGAAATTTCAAAAGGTCAATATGTGTAGGAATCAGTTCAATCATATATGTTAAAAGCTAATCATACCTGGAGAAAAAACATAAACAATTACTTGATCAAAGGTAGAATAAACAAGATTGATGCAAAAAGCTCCTGAACAGTTGGAAGAACGAAAGTATTTGAAAATTTCAAGGAAGATAAAGAGCAACAACTTTAAGAGGTAAAAACAAAAGTGAAAAAGACCGCATCGTATTTAAAGCGAAGAATAGAAACCGTCACAATTTGAAAAGGCATTAATTAAGGCAAAGATTTGATTTCCTCGAAAAAAGGGTAACTGACACAAACGTGATAATAGAAGTTACTGTTTGCGGAAAGTTCGCGTAACGTGTGAAAAGAAGTAATGGTAAAACAGAGGTAATGATTATTCTTCTACTTTTTTAGAACCTCGGATCGACCTTTCAAAGTTTTTGCAAAAAGAAGAAGAAGAGGGCTAGATGTTTGGAAATAAAAGAAGAACGACACGTGTAAAACGATTAACGAAGGAGAAAATGAAACTAAGAAGAATGAGAAGCACACAATCAAAGCCGCATTAAGGGATTGAAAAAAAGACAGATGTGAAAGACTGAGGAAATCTCTGCATGATCGACACGTAAGATCGGAAAATTAATATTGCATTGAACGAAACAAATAGCATTAAGTGCCCATAGAACGGAAAAGTAGGAGTAATGATGAATAAGGAACGGGAAAGCAAGAATAATAATGAACGTGGAGCGGGAAAGTAAGAATAATAATGAATAAGGAACGGCAAAGTGAGAGTAATAATGAACATGGAACGGGAAAGTAAGAGAATAATTACTTTTATTGCACAATCGACACATATGATCGGGACAAAGCTGAACGAAGAACACGTGTTAATCATACAACGTAACGGACCAAAAAGCAAAGGGCATGACCTTCCATTATAAAATCATCCCGATCCAGAGATAATA
>JAJJMC010009474.1:0-13089 GCA_023531435.1 Papaver californicum
AGAAGAAAGCATTCAACAGAGAGGGGGTCGGAAAATCGAAGGGAAAATAGGCTAAGGAAGATTATCAAAGGAAAAGAAGAAAGATTATTAGGTATGTATATATGGTGGATGATTAGATCAAAAAGAGAGGACTTTCATGATTCATTTTCTTACTCTTAAAAAGATAATGGATTTGTAACTATAATTTGGATCAGATTTATGATCTGTAAATGAATGAATTGTTATAATGTTTATCAAATCATTATTCTTAAAGAAGATACTGTATATCAATTCATTAGTTAAGATCTTATGTATATTGTATTATCATTGAACCATTGGGTGTTAATGTCAATGGGAAAATTGGCATAAACAATTTGGCGCTAGAAACAAGGACTGGGTTAAAGGATTTATCCTACCTATTCTTGAAAAATGAATTTTTCTTTTATTGATGCCACATAATTACCTTTATTCAATTTGAAAAAATGGAAATGGTATTTCATTGGAAAGAAAGAGATTTTTAAGTTTAAATGGGTCTGTTTAAATGTTTGATCATAAAACATATTTTTAGAAAATCATAAAGCTAGTTTCTGTCACTTTCCTTTTTTAATAATCTGTTGAAAGATTATTTGGCTAACTTTTGAAAGGTTATTAGAAATCAAGAGGAGAAAGCAAATTATCAGCAAATCCAGAAGAAAAATGTCTCAAGCAGGCTCTGTGAATCAAGACAGTAACGATAGGCAAAGTTTCAGACAAAGGGAAGTTGAGAGTGATCCATACCAACAACAGAGTGATGTGGGAAAATCATTCACCTATCCATGAGTTAACACCAAATGCCATATCACAAAATCAGCTGTCACATCATGACAACTCAGGAAATGATGTAAATTATCTTCAAAATCTAATGAGAGAAATGAATGAAATAAGAAGACAACAGAGGGCCAGTTATGATAAAATTGAATTATTAACCAGAAAATCAAGTTTAAAAAAATACAATTCGACATGAACAGAGAAAGGCTGCAACTTGATCACAAAGTCAAGAAACAATTTTCGGAAGGCGGGCACCCAGAAACGAAAGAGAAAATCAGGATCAGAGGATGGTATTAGTAGGATCGTCATCACGAGCCAGGAGACAGAGAGAAAATCAAGAAATTCAACGTGCACAATGGCAAAAGTGTATGGAAGCAATGGAGCAAATGAAAGAAGAAATAGAGGGACTAAAAAATAAAGAAGGGGGAAGAATAGAAGAAGTGTTGAAAGAGGCTAGGCGCACACCGCTGGCTCAACGGTTGATGAATGTTCCATTGCCAAGAGAATACAGTATCCCTGTATTTGAATGTTATGATGGTACGAAGGACCCGACCTCACATTTAAAGTATTACAATTGAGTGATGTCACGATGGGATGGTCATGAAGCAATTATGTGCCGATGTTTCCCCTCAAGTTTAACAGGATCAGCACTGTTATGGTATGATAGATTGCCAGAAAGTTCCATTGAATGCTATTCACAATTAGTGAGGAAATTTCTTGAAGCTTACATGTACAACAAGCCCGTTGATTCGGGAATAGATAGATTGTATTCTCTCACATCGTGGCCAGAAGAAACAATCCGGTCTTATACAACCCGATGGCATACGGTTTGTCAAGCAATTGGAGATGTTGACCCAATTACAGCAATAAATCATTACAAGTGGGGAATCGCTGATCGGAAATGTCAGCTTTTTATTGAAATTCATCGTAACAATCCCAAGACCGAGGGACAGCTCAGAGAGATAATAGAAACATGTACAAGATTGCAAGATGTCCAGGAACAAGGTCCAAGAAGCAGTTCACGAAATCAGAGAAACATGAAAAGGACAAATTCAATTGAGGTATCACCAGAACAGAAAAAGAAATTTCCTCATAAATCAGAACCAAAGGAATCAAAGCGCCCACGACAGGGGGATAATAAAACTTTTGTGCAACGATTTCAAGAAAGAGTGTTTACAAAACTCAATATCTCATATACTGAATTGTTTGAAATCATAAAAGCTAAACCAGATTTTCAATGACCATCATCAAAGGGCAATCAGCCTGAATTCACACAACGATCAAAAGATTATTGTGAGTACCACTGTTATAAAGGAAATGCAACAGAAAATTGCAGGAATTTTATTATGCTGGTACAAAAAATGATAGATGCAGGAGAATTACAAGAATATGTTCAAAGGACCGAACCAATAACTAGACCCGATAAAGGAAAAGCAGTTCATATTCCGTATGACGAACACACCATTAATATGATATCATTCTCAGAAAAACGAGATACAAATATGAATGCTGCAATTAATAAAAAGTTGTGTAAAAGGATTCGAGATCATGAAATTTTTAAGGTATCGGGAAGGATAACGGAAGCCTGGGAAGACTGGATGGCGTTTCCTTTAACTTTCTCAGCACGGGAAGTAAATCAAGAAATTGAGATGCACAATGATCCCGTAGTCCTCACATTGCCAATGTCAGGATGGAATGTTAGAAAAATCTTATGGATGGGGGCAGTTCACTGAATGTATTATTTCACAACACATTTTGCAAAATGGCCCTCACAAAAGATCAATTGCTCCAATCCCGGTATGTAATTTATGGGTTCAATGGATTGGCCTCAAGACCAGAAGGAGATATAGACTTGCAAGTATCAGTTGGACCAATCAACATTTTAACAAGATTCAGTGTTGTAGATGCACCATCTCCGTACAATGCAATAATTGGGAGACGTTGGGTGCACCAGTTAAAGGGTGTAATTTCCACTTATCATCAATATTTACGATTTCCAACACCACAAGGCGAAATGGAGATCAAGGGAGATCAAGATGATGCTAAGTTTTGTATAATGTCGGAGGTAAGAATGCATGAAGAGCAGGAACAACAACAGCGTGAAAGGAAGAAAAATCATAGGACCGAAGCAAAGGAAGATGAAATCAATCAGTATTTGAAAAGAAACACCGAACAAAAGTCAGCAAATGAGTTAGGAGAAAGCAGCAAGAGTCAAGAAAATTCAATAAGTCAGCAGTTCGAAGGACCCTCATACCAATTAAAGGGAACTCTAACTTCGATCGGGAATCCAAAACCAATTTTCACTTCTATAGAAGAAACTAAAATTGTAAATATTGGAACTTCAGAATGGCCTAAGCAAGTGCGAAGTGGAACGTTGATGAAAGAAGATATGGAGCAAAGTTTAATCAAGTTACTTTGTGATTTTGTAGATATATTTGCATGGAAAATGGAAGATATGCCCGGGATAGATCCAAGCATCGTACAACACGAATGACAAATACGACCCGATGCTACACCATTTCGACAGCGGATACGCAAGGTTGCACCGGAGTATCACGATCCAGTTGAAAAAGAATTAGCGAAACTTCTAAGTGCAGGATTCATCCGAGAAGTGCGATATCCAACATGGATTTCTAACATGGTGATCGTTCCGAAAAAGAACGGTGGAGTAAGAATCTGCATAGACTTCACCAACTTAAATAAAGCATGCCCAAAAGATAGCTATCCACTTCCTAACATTGATCAATTGGTAGATGCAGTAGAAGTCCATGAAGCATTATCTTTTATGGATGGTCAATCAGGATATAACCAAATTGCACTTGCTGAAGCAGATCAGAAGCACACAGCGTTCTTCACTCCTCGGGGGTTGTATTGCTATACCAGGATGCCATTTGGATTAAGAAACGCAGGAGCAACGTATCAACGATTGGTTGATGCAATTTTTAAACCTTGGATCGGTCAAATATTAGAAGTTTATGTGGATGATATGTTGGTAAAAAGCAAATTATCTATTAACCATCTACAAGACCTTGCTGAAGTCTTTGGAGCATTACGAAAATACAAGATGAAAGTTAACCCGGAGAAGTGCACTTTTGGTGTTACATCGGGGCGTTTATTGGGTTATTTGGTTACAAAAAATGGAATTGAAGTTGATCCAGCAAAGATCCAAGCAATAACAGATATGCCATCACCTAACAGTATTAAAAGTGTACAGAAATTAAATGGATGTCTGGATGCTTTAAGCAGATTTATTGCCAGATCATCAGAACGGTGCAAACCCTTCTTTGAGATACTCAAGAAGAAAAATAAATTTGAATGGAACGATCAATGTGAACAAGCTTTCCAAAGCATAAAAAAGCATTTAGCTACATTGCCAACATTACAGAAACCGCAACCAGAAGAGATATTAACTTTGTATACAGCGGCAACGGAAGATGCAATCAGTGCAGTGATGGTACGTACCAATGAGAAAATAGAAAAACCAATATATTTTATCAGAAAAACCCTTAACTCGGCAGAAAGAAATTACACTAAGATCGAACAACTCATCTTATCATTAGTCTTTGCCACTCAAAAGTTACGTACTTATTTTCTCACACATTATGTTCGTGTCCTGAGCAAGGCACCGTTACAATCGGTATTGAAAAATACAGGAAAAGTGGGAAGGATCGCTAAATGGAACGCACATCTAGAACAAGTCAACATCATTTATGAGATGCAAACCACACAAAAATCTCAAGTTCTAGCTGACTTCCTTGCAGATTTTCCGATTGAAGAAGAATATGAAATTCAAGGTCCGATAACTGGGAAAAAAGCAGTTTATTTGTTTAAAAACTTTTTATTAAAATTCCAATCACATTAATAATTTATTCTTTATCTTTGATTAAAGGATTACCATGATGCGAGGAAGAGGACCCCCAAGATATTCTGAATTCAAAAAACTCTCAAAGGTGGGAAGTCTTTGTTGATGGGTCCCGAAACAAAGAAGGAGCGGGAATTGGCATTGTGATTACTGCACCAATGGGAGATCGAATGAAACATTCATTTCGTCTTGAATTTGAAGAACATACAAATAACATTGTAGAATATGAAGCTGTGGTTCATGCTCTAAAACTCATCATTGAACTAGGAATCAGCAATGTTCGACTTACAAGTGATTCACAGTTGGTAATCCGACAAGTCGAATTAAAATATCAAACACTTGATTTAGATTTAGCACAATATAAAGATCTTGTTCAAATTCGAGCAAATCAAATCCCAAACATTACTTTTCGGCATCTATCCCGAGATAAAATTCGGCATGCTGATGCTTTGGCATTCATTTCTTCCATGGTAAACGATCCAAATATCACAACAATAAAAGTGGGAAGGATATATGAACCATCCATCCAGATAAGAGTACTTCATAATATAGAAGAAAATGTAACAGAAAAAATTAATGATCCCGCAATACAAAATACTCCATTTATGCCCCAACAAATAGGTGATCAATCAAGTGAATCAGATTGGAGGATTCCGATTCATCAATATTTAAAAAATAACATATTACCTACCAATTCTCAAGAAGCAAGAAAAATTCAACTCAAATCAGATAACTATCAGCTTCGGGATGGAATTTTGTATCGAAAATTATTTTTCGGACCGTTATTCCGATGGCTATCACAAAAGGAAGGAATTCGAAAGAAATACATTATGTGGATGCAGGAAACCACAGTAGAAGACGATCACTTGCATTAAAAGCCAAAACCCAAGGTTATTTTTGGATATCCATGCAAAAAGACTCAGACAACATGGTACGAAGGTGTGAAGAATGCCAACGATTTGCAAAGAAGATCAAAGCACCAGGCACAGAGCTAAATTCTATACTCAGTCCGTGGCCATTCGCAAAATGGGGGGTAGATATTGTTGGTCCGTTAATTGAGGGAACCAAAAAGAGAAAATATATAATAGTGGCTACTGATTATTTCACCAAGTGGGTAGAAGCTAAAGCATTAGCTCAGATTAGAGATTCTGATGTATTCACATTTTTATTTGAAAATATCATATGTAGATTTGGGATCCCAGCAACCATAGTTTCTGATAATGGACAGTAATTTCAAGGAAAGAGCATCGATATGTTGTTCGAAGCATATAATATTCAACGATACAAATCTACACCATTCTATCCACAAAGTAATGGACAAGCTGAGTCCACAAACAAAACAATTGCAATAAATCTGAAGAAGACATTGGATGGGTATCACAAGCGTTGGTGTGAACAATTGCATAATACATTATGGGCGTATCGCACTGATAGACACATTTTAGTGTCTAAATTGCACCTTAGTTTCTATTAAGTTAGTATTCGATCTTGCAAATATTACGTGTTTTTATGCTTTTGTAGGTACATTTGAAGAATAAACATTTGTGGAAAAATTGGCTCAAAAAGTGATAAAGGCACCAGAGGACAAGTGTTATTGGCACCCCAAGAATGGATAAGGGACACCCTAGGATCGGGCGAGTCAACCCAGCGGGTCAACCAGGCGAGTCAACCCAGCGAGCCAGCGAGTTAACCCAGGATCGGCCGATCCAACTCATCGGGTTCTCCTGTTTCTAACAGGAAAAGGATTTGGTTGTGATTTTGGGTTGTTTTCGACTATTAAAGATAACCCATTGTAAATAGAGTTCAAAGCAATCAAAAGACATCGAAAAATCCCGGAAAATCAGCTCGGGAAATCCAATTTTGGCCGGAATCAGGACTCGGTTCCTGTTTGAGATTGAATTGAAGATTGGGAGTGATTTGAGAGATTTCTATTAGGTTTAGAACTCTCTCTAGAGTTTGTTAAGCCTATATATACCAAGAGATTCGAAGAAAATTGGGGAGAAAAACCTAGAGAAGAAAACAGAGAATTCCGGCCATAATTCCGTCACCGTCCAATCACTGCTACTGCACCGGCCGGCTGTTCTTCATCCATCACCATAGGAGAAGACGACTCAGCAACACTTACATCTGTTGCTGATTCAAATATTCCTGTTGCCTATTGTTTCATACCTTTGTTGCTTAATACTTCTCTGTAACAGCTGAACCTTCTTCTGTAACGCATATACGCGTATCAAATCAGCTGTTACATCATTATTTAACCTTGTAATCGATATTTTGAGCAATGAAGAGATCTTTTGAGCAAGTTTTATCCACCATGAGCTAAGTCTGTTTACTGGGATTATGGATAAGGTAATTTTCTCAATTTTATGTGATTTAATTATTTTCTAATAATTATTTATAATTCTTTTGTTATTAGAATTGCATAGTTTTAAATAGTGAAAACGGTTTTCTTTCAACAGTTGTGCTTTTGCTTGATGGATTATGCTTGGTTAATTAATTTTGATAGTCCATGCTTGTGATTTACCTCTGTTTGTTAGCATAACAAAACCAATTTTGGCAATTACTTGCGCTTCAATTAATTTAAAAAGAATTATCTGATTAATCACATAGGTTATTAGAATTACCTGATTCCTGATTCCTGGTCCTTTTAAAATTATTCAAAAATCATCTTTAGGTTATTTTGTCTTTTTCATACTCCTGGAATTTTCTAGAGTTAATTAAAATCATTATTTTCTAAAGTCATTACCTTTACAAGTTCGAGAAACGATCACCTTATTTACCACTTCTAAAATTACATCAATTTTTGGCGCCGACGACGCGGACTTGTTTTTAGGTTTAGGGTTTTAGATTTATTTTCAGGTTTTTATTTTTATTTTTATTATTTTACTTTGTTCTATTTTACGCTTCTTTTGGTATTTCTCTTTTTGCTACAGGTTGGATTTTGGATCGAAAAGAAAATACGCCAAAGATTTTGAATTAAAGCTAAAGACTTGGAATTAAAAAGGGAAAAGCTTAAAGAACGAAAAAGAAGATCGAAGATTTTATTTTATTTTAATTAGATTTTTAGTTTATTTTAATTAGTTTTAATTAGTTTTAATTAGTTTAGAAAATTGTATTAGGGTTTTTATTAATTCTGCAATTTTTTTTTTATTTTTGGACACTTTTTGGACTTTCTTTTGGACTTTGGACTTTTTATTATTTTTAAACCCTACGGAAGGGTAGTTAAATATCAAACTGTGTGCAGGGAAGGACGACAATTACGATATTGTCTCGGCCCCTCGGGTTCGCACACTATTGAAAAGGATATTAGTGGCCCGAGTCGACTTCAACGGTTCGTCGCCCGTCTAGTACGGGAGGTAAACTTCGACCAACCCACGAATCTCCTGTCAGTGGGTTTTCTGGACGCCTTTGTATGCATATATGTTGAGGACTGAATACGGAAGTTAATTTTTGCATAGTAAAGGGCAAGGCCTGGCCATACAAGATAAGGTTTCGGATTTCATCACCGTCTCCTTCTTGCCCGCCTTAGGAAAACGAAACCTACGCGAACCTAAGCCTAAAATCTTGACTAGAAAGAGACCTATAGGGTATCGAGCTTATTGGACAATCGTTCAAAAGGACTGTACGTGTTACTTTATCAGCTTAACTCGAAGTTCAAGAAGATTATTTTAAGTTGATTAGAGCCGCCTTGTAACCCAAGGAAACGTGCCAAAGAGACATGGGTATCAAAGCTCCATTGAACTTCTCCTGTTTCTCTTCGACTTAATCTAATTCAGATCGTTCTAAGAGATTTGCTAAAATTACAACCAGTTGTTTTTTGAAAGAATAGAAGCTGGTCTAGAGACAATCTAAGTGGAGCCATCATGCTTGTTGTTTGCTAGACTTAGGTTTGATTTGGTTGAGTCAGGGCACGATTGTGTTTGATTAATTTCTTGTTTTTAATTTTTGCATGCCAAGAACGCCCTTAAGGCGAACTTGGGATAGAGATCCTCAAGGTAGGTTAATTAGTGGAAGACTTGTAGTTCACCTTAATATTGAGAAGCCAACTGAGAGTGAACTAGTCACTCCCGAGACTGTGTCAGCAATGACATCTCTGAAGGATTTGTTGAATCCGACCCGGACCTCACGTCCATCTTGCATCAAGTTAGCCGCTACTGAAGCGAGCTACGAACTGAAACCCGGAATTATCCAGATGCTTCCGTTATTCTTAGGGAAAGAAAACGAAAATCCCTATTTTCATGTTAGGGAATTCGAGGAAATATGTAGCACAATCAGGATTAAAGACTTGAATGACGAGTCTATTAAACTTAGACTATTTCCCTTTTCACTAAGAGACAAAGCCAAGTCGTGGCTATACAGCTTGGCTCCTCAGTCAGTTGAAACCTATGCCCAACTTACTTCAGCTTTTATTCAGAAGTTCTTCCCTAGGAACAAAATTTCGTCTGTTAGGCAGAAAATATGCACGTTTTCCCAGCTAGAGGGAGAGTCTCTGTATGTGTATGTAGAAAGGTTCAATGACTCATTGTCCCAATGCCCAGACCACGGTATAGAGGAGTTAAGGCTAGTTCAGATCCTCTATGAGGGTTTGGACTACGCATCTATAACCTTGGTCGAGTCTTTGTCAACCGGAGGGTTCGACAGTAAGACTCTTACTGAGGCGATGAAACTTCTGAGTGACATCGCCGAAAAGACCCAGCAGTGGGAGAGCAGTAGGGAGCCAAAAAGAACAATTCTTCTAGGAAGAGGAAATGTTCATAGGGTAGAAGGATCTTTCGATTCAAAGGCCCAAATAGAAGCCTTATCTAGAAGGCTAGAACTGGTCGAAATGAATCAAGCTAGTAGTTCATAACCCAACCAATTCGAAGAGAAGGCTTTTGCTCTTTATAATAACACTAGATTTGATAACCAGAGAACGTTCGACCCATATTCGGAATCTTATAACCCTGGCTGGAGAAACCACTCGAACCTTTCCTGGTCGAAAGGCCAGGCTCAAGGTTAGTTTAGTAATGCTAAAGGTACTCCAGGCTTCAGTTATAAGAATTCGGCTGGTCCAACTCATCCCAGCAATGATGAAAAGTATGAGCAGAGGTTCCAAAGCCTATAAAAAGCTGTGTCTAGTTTACAAACCCAAGTCAGTGACATTGTTGCGGCTCTGAGTGAGCGAGAACCTGGTAGGTTCCCTAGTCAACCCGAACCCAATCCTAGAGGACCCAATGGAATGTTGACTGGTGAGAAATCATCCAGTCATGTGAATGTAATTAGTACCCTTAGGAATGGTAAGGTAGTGGATAACAAGGTAACTAGGCCTGATAGTGAACAAACTGTAGTTCACCCTGACCCAATAGTTGAAGAGACTGATAAAGCCTCTGAAGAGCCTGAGGCAACCCCTCAGAGAATCGATTTTATGCCTAGAGCCCCATACCCAAGTTTGTTAGCACCTACTAGGAGGGAATCCAATTTTAATGAAATAATGGAAGTTTTTAAGAAAGTCACGATCAACCTTCCATTATTAGATGCAATTAGGCAGATTCCTGCTTATTTCAAGTTTCTTAAGGACATGTGTACGCGAAAGCGAAAACTTAGCGTACATAAGAAAGCTTTTCTAGCTAGTCATGTAAGTTCAATTATACAGAGTAGTACGGCCCTTAAGTACAAAGACCCAGGTTCCCCAACCATAGCTTGCACAATAGGAAACTACCGGGTAGAAAGAGCCTTACTCGATTTAGGAGCCAGTGTGAACTTACTGCCGTACCATGTGTACCTCCAGCTAGGACTAGGCGATTTGAAACCGACTCAGACGACTTTGCAGTTAGCTGATAGGTCTGTGAAAATTCCTCGTGGTGTCATAAAGGATATTTTGATTGAAGTGGATAAATTTATTTATCCAGTGGACTTTGTTGTGCTTGATACCAGACTTGTGCCTGATCCAGAGAATCATATACCGGTTATACTAGGTCGCCCGTTCTTAGCAACATCTAATGCGATCATTAACTGTCATAACGGTGTTATGAACTTGTCTTTTGGTAACATGACTATTGAGATGAATATCTTCAACATTAGTAATCAACCACCGGAGCTAGATGACCCCACCTTAGAAACCGTCAACATGATAGAGACCCCAGTTCAGGAGTCATTACCAAACACTTTGATAGAAGACCCGTTAGAAAAATTTCTAGCCCACTTTGGATTAGAGTTTAATGAGTTAGGCCCATCAGAGACCTTACCTGTGATTGTAGCTTCAGATTTGGATAGTGACCAAGAGAATAGGCTAGTAACCGTGCTTCAGGACACTCAGAAAGCCTTAGGAGGGACCATAGCAGATATTAAGGGAATTAGCCCAACAGTTTGTATGCACCAGATCCATTCAGAGGAGGAATCCAAACCGTCTAGGGAGATGCAGCGTAGGCTCGACCCATTAGAAGATCCATTAGAGAAATGCCTAGCCAACTATTGAATTGATGGCGATAATGATAGTGTTATTAATGAAGTGAGCACTTTGTTAGGTTCTGCACCACCAGATTGTACTTTACAAGAAGCAATTGACTATTTTCGAGAATCTGATGATCCGGAAATGAGGGAAATTGTTATTAGTCTATCTAGAGACACTGAAAACTCTAAGTTTGGGGGTGACTATCATTCTCCATGTGCTATACCATTAACTCTTAGGAAGGTCCCTAGCTTGGGACCTGACATATGCACGTCTGCCATTGTACAAGATCATCTTCGAGCTAGATCCAATGATCCTCCTGTTCAGAAAGAATCAGTTGCCAAAAACCCATCCTCTGGTCGATGTGGTTTACCTAAATAGGGATCAAAGTGTGTTCAGATTGTTTATCTTTGTAGCTTGCTGCTGTTTCTTTCTATTATGGATAACACTATTTGATTCAGATGATCCACAGTTGTTCCGATTATTGCTATATGATTTAAGGAGGTAACTTATGCTCATGCGACACGGTAATATCTTTCCCTAATTCTTTTTTTGTGCAGTGTTTAAAAACATTGAGGACACTGTTTAATTTAAGTTTGGGGGTATTGGGAGACTTTTTAGGATTAATAAGATTTGGAATTTAGAAGCATGTGAACAATTCAGGGTGACACTAACCACTCTAGGTAGATGGAAACTTAGCCATTTTGCTATAAGGATTGGTGTGCCCAGCTAGATGGTCTATTCATAAAGGAAACAGAGTTCAGGTGTTAGAAATAACATGATAGTTGTCACCACCACATCACGTTCTGTTTTATTATTTGCAATTTCGTGTTTCTCTGAGAGTATTGGTGGGTCCTAGCATCGACATGTTAATTAGCACTGGAATGACATTTAGTGTGTTGAGATCATGCCCCACATGAATAATACGTTAGTGTTTTAGAGTTATGTGTGTGGTCCCCCTGTCTCCGTCGCCTAAGCAAGCGTGGAATGCAGGATCCATGGGAACACACATGTATTAGGTGTCAGAAAAAAAAAAAGAAAAAAAAAAAAGAAAAAAATTCGAAAAGAAAAAAAAAAGAGAAAAAAAAAGAGAAAAAAGTTAGAAAAAATAGTATTTGGTATTTTAAAGTTCTCCCTGTCTCCGTCGCCTAAGCAAGCGTGGAAAGCAGGATCCATGGGAACTTGTAAATATTTTAGTTAGTAGTAACCGTTGAAAATAAATGGGGAGTATCTCGACACACTAGGTTTCATCTCGGTACTGACCTTCAGACAGATATGGGAAACATCGTTCGCCTTGGTCAACATTTGCGACTTTCTACAGTCTACATTCATCTTCTAAGTCTTTTCATGTGATAAGTGGATAGATAACTGTCTGAGTAGAACTCTATTGTCTTAGATATGAATTTTAGTATGCTTGAGTTAACACTCGTGTACAGTGATTGGATCCATAAAGGGTAATGGTCCATATAGCCGAATATCTGAGTAGCCAACTAACTAGCTTGTTTAGTGTTTACCCTTAATCGTTCACGTGTTGCTAAGATCTAGATTCAGGTTTTGTGGGTATACCTCTTGTAAACCCTCACGAGACAAAACTCGTCCACTAGGGACACCTAGGGGTTTAACGGCTTACTGCATATGCTAAATGTAGTCGCGATTCCTGCGAAAGTGAGTTAGGATTTTTATTTTATTTTTAGAGTAGTTTGCTCGAGGACTAGCAAAATAGTAAGTTTGGGGGTATTTGATAGACACATTTTAGTGTCTAAATTGCACCTTAGTTTCTATTAAGTTAGTATTCGATCTTGCAAATATTACATGTTTTTATGCTTTTGTAGGTACATTTGAAGAATAAAGATTTGTGGAAAAATTGGCTCAAAAAGTGATAAAGGCACCCAAGGACAAGTGTTATTGGCACCCCAAGAATGGATAAGGGACACCCTAGGATCGGGCGAGTCAACCCAGCGGGTCAATGGTCGTGTCGTATTCAACCAAAATAATCGAGTTCTTATTCTCTAAA
>JAJJMC010009482.1:0-39821 GCA_023531435.1 Papaver californicum
TTACTTACGTGACTGAAAATACACATATATTGCTGCCTCCTTGTGGGGACGAACTTGTTCTTACTCCTATACTTCATTATATTTTTAGAGAATAAGAACTCGATTATTTTGGTTGATTTCGACACGACCAGATAGCTATCCACTTCCTAACATTGATAAATTGGTGGATGGTGTAGAAGGTCACGAAACACTATCTTTTATGGATGGTCAATCGGGATATAACCAAATTGCACTTGCTGAAGCAGATCAGGAACACACAGCGTTCTTCACTCCTCGGGGGTTATATTGTTATACCAGGATGCCATTTGGGTTAAGAAACGTGGGAGCGACATATCAACGATTAGTAGATGCAATTTTCAAACCATGGATCGGACAAATATTAGAAGTTTATGTGGATGACATGTTGGTAAAAAGCAAATTATCCACTAGCCATCTACAAGACCTCGCTGAAATCTTTGGAGCGTTGCGTAAGTACAAGATGAAAGTTAACCCGGAGAAATGCACTTTTGGTGTTACATCGGGGCGATTCTTGGGTTATTTAGTTACAAAAATGGAATTGAAGTTGATCCAGCAAAGATCCAAGCAATAATAGATATGCCATCACCCAGTAGCATTAAAAGTGTACAGAAGTTGAACGGATGCCTGGCTGCTTTAAGCAGATTTATTGCCAGATCATCAGAACGGTGTAAACCTTTCTTTGAAGTACTCAAGAAGAAAAACAAATTCGATTGGAACGATCAATGTGAACAAGCATTCCAAAGTATAAAGAAGCATCTAGCTACATTGCCAGCGTTACAGAAACCAGAACCAGAAGAGATATTAACTTTGTATACAGTGGCAACGGAAGATGCAATCAGTGCAGTGATGGTCCGCACCAATGAGAAGGTAGAAAAACCGATATATTATATCAGTAAAACCCTTAATTCAGCAGAAAGAAATTATACAAAAATCGAACAATTATTTTGTCATTAGTTTTTGCCACTCAAAAGTTACGTACTTATTTTCTCACACATTACGTTCGTGTCCCGAGCAAGGCACCATTACAATCAGTATTGAAAAATACAGGAAAAGTGGGAAGAATCACTAAATGGAACGCACAGCTAGAACAATTCAACATCATTTATGAGTTGCAGACTGCACAAAGATCTCAAATTCTAGCTGACTTCCTTGCAGATTTCCCGATTGAAGAAGAATACGAAATTCAAGGTCCGATAATTGGAAAAAAAAAAAAAAAAAAAAAATAATCTGACTTTTTCATTGAAAGCATCTATCACATTAACAATTTATTTTATTTATAGGATTACCAGGATGTGAGGAAGAGGACCCACAAGATATTCTAAACTCAGCAAATTCTGAAAGATGGGAAGTCTTTGTTGATGGATCACGAAACAAAGAAGGAGCAGGAATTGGCATTGTGATTACTGCACCAATGGGAGATCGAATGATTCATTCATTTCTCCTTGAATTTGAAGAACACACAAATAACATAGTAGAGTATGAAGCTGTGGTTCATGCTTTAAAACTCATCATTGACTTGGGAATCAGCAATGTTCGACTTACAAGTGATTCACAGTTGGTAATTCGACAAGTTGAGTTAAAATATCAAAACTTGATGCCGAATTAGCCCAATATAAAGATCTTGTTCAAATCTAGCAAGTCAAATCTCAAACCTTACTTTCCGGCATTTATCCCGAGACAAAAATCGGCATGCTGATGCTTTGGCATTCATTTCTTCTATGTTAAATGACCCTTGTATCACAGCAATAAAAGTCGGAAGAATATATGAACCATCCATCCAGATAAGAATACTTCATAATATGGAAGAAAATGTAACAGAAAAAGTCAATGATCCCGTAATACAAAATGTTCCATCTGTGCCTCAACAAATAGGTGATCAATCAAGTGAATCAGATTGGAGGATTCCGATTCATCAATACTTACAAGATAACATATTTCCTACCAATTCTCAGGAAGCAAGAAAAATTCAACTCAAATCAGATAACTATCAACTTCGGGACGAAATTTTGTATCGAAAGTAATTTCTCGGGCCATTATCCCGATGTTTATCACAACAAGAAGGAATTCGGATACTCAAAGAAATACATTATGGGGATGCAGGAAATCACAGTGGAAGACGATCACTTGCATTAAAGGCCAAAACACAAGGTTATTATTGGATATCCATGCAGAAGGATTCGGATAACATGGTACGAAGATGTGAAGAATGCCAACGATTTGCAAAAAAGATCAAAGCACCAGCCACAGAGCTAAATTCTATACTCAGTCCTTGGCCATTCGCAAAGTGGGGAGTGGATATTGTTGGTTCGTTGGTTGAAGGAACCAAAAAGAGAAAATATTTAATAGTGGCTACTGATTATTTCACCAAATGGGTAGAAGATAAAGCATTAGCTCGGATCAGAGACTCTGATGTATTTACATTTTTATTTGAAAACATCATATGTAGATTTGGGATCCCATCAGCCATCGTTTCTGATAATGGACAACAATTTCAAGGAAAGAACATCGACATGTTGTTTGAGGCATATAATATTCAACAATACATAAATCCATACCATTTTATCCCCAAAGTAATGGACAAGCTGAATCCACAAATAAAACAATTGCAATAAATTTGAAGAAAACATTGGATGGGTATCACAAACGTTGGTGTGAGCAATTGCATAACACATTATGGGCATATCGCACCACAAGAAAAGAATCCACTGGAGAATCACCTTTCCTTCTCGCATATGGTACAGAAGCAGTCATACCAACTGAAATCATCCTCCCCACGACGAGAACAGAAGCATGGGAGAAAAATTTAAATACATATCTAATGTTACAAAAATTGGATGACTTAGAGGAAAAGCGGGAAGTGGCACTCCAGAAAATGGAAAACTACCAAAGAAGGTTGGCACGAGATTATCACAAAAGAGTCAAGTCACGAAACTTTGTCCAAGGACAATTTGTTTTACGAAAAATCCCAGAATACCATCGGGACAAAGATGCTGGAAAGTTCGCACCAACCTGGGACGGTCCATATATAGTACATGCATCAGCGGGACAAGGATGGTACTATCTTCGAAATATGCAAGGAAACACTTTACAACATCCTTGGAACGCACAATACCTAAAACTTTATTATCCATGAATAATATCACAATTTTGGAGGCAAGCACAGGTATCTAAATTTTTATCTAATTCTTTATTTCACAATGACACTCTTTATGTGTTTATACTTATAATAAAATTCAACGCTTCGATTGGCGACATAATCAAAAATTCTAATCCAGGAACATCCCATTCTGGAAAACGCTTCGATTGGCGACATAATTAACATTCAAATCCAGGAACATCTTATTCTGGAAAACGCCTAGATTGGCGACATAATCGAAATTCAATCTTACTGCCAAAGAGGTACATGACTTATTAGAATTTAAATAATTCAAAATTTTTAATAAAGACAGAATATTTAACTTATGGTTATCATTTTCAAAGTACGTTCGGGACCAACCATGTATCTTACCCCTGGCCCGGGTTTGTTTCGTATGTGTGGGATCTCGAATAATATGTTTTGAGGTATATATACACTTTAATTCATTGTACTTCTGAAATAATATGATTAACCTAATTTTTTTTTTTAAATACCATATTTTTTGTGCAGGAAAAATATTCAGATCACAATCCAGTGAAAAGTAAAAGATCACAAAATAATGCTTCCAATAACAACAAGTCAAGCTTCAAAATAAAAGAGGATCGGGACACAGAGGCAAGTGCAACTACGCTTCGGGGTTGGGCCGCCGAGGAGGTTGAGGAGGAACCACAGGAACAACAGCACGACCATTCAACACAGAAGGATCGGCTTGAGCACGATCCAAGGCGGAATTGAACGACATCGCAATCTTTGCTTTGGCATCCTGCCTCACCAAGACAATATAAGCATGCCTGTAATCAATCTTTGCTTGAAGATCTTTAATCTTTTGCTGATCCTTTTCTACTTTCTCTTTTTCAGCATTTAATTCCTTTAGTAGTTCATCAGATCTTGATTGTACTTTTGCAATTTCTTGTTCTTGAAAGCTTAGCTGAGATTGTAAATCCCGAAGCTTGACTGTATTCAGGGCCACATTTTTCTCTGAAATCTTCAGCTCTTCAGTAACGTTAGCATCGTATTGTTTGCAATATTCAGTTCGGCTCCCGCTACTGTTGCTCGGCCATTGGCTTCATTCAACTTCTTTTCCAACACTGAAAATCAGAAAGAATATTAAACAACCAATATAACACCTTCCGTAAAACAACTATATAACTCGAACATATACCTCTAACTACAGATTTAAATTATGCTTCTTTAAGGGTTAACGTTTTCAGAACTTCCTGATACTTGGATTCAGCTCTATTACGTCTCCAGTTATTCAACTCAATACTATCGGACAACTGAGTTAATTTCCCCTTAACCAGTTCCATATCCATATTTACTTCTCTTGCATGATTGTTCAATTGAGTCATCCTACGCTGGAACCTAAACAGGGATTCCAAGTCTCCCTCTGATCCCATAAATGAAGGGCAGAATTTCAAAAAAAAATAAAAATAAAATAAAATATATAAATAAAATGGAACGACCTACAGGTTCGCACTTAATACTAGTACGAACTGAAGGATCGCACCCTGACCTAACTTATTACGGTATAAACCCAAAATAGAATATGAACCAAGAAGTTGGGAACGAACATTGGTTCTGATCTTGAAGCTTTTGATTTTGATCTTCAAAGTTTTGAAGCTGCTGTTGTTGCTGTTGTTGTTGTTCTTGTTGTTGTTGAAGTTGATGTTGAAGATTGTTGTTTTGCTGCTTGAGATGTTCAATTTCTTGCTGCAAATTTTCATTTCCGCGCTTTTCCTTTGTTGCTTCGTTTTTGTACATCAGCTCCATCATTACGGCACGAGCCTTATAAAATCTGTACGCTGCAAACGTACAATCGTTACCGAACTTAAGCTGAGCGAGAGCTTGCTGAGGAAATGAGTAAGATGAGCCTTCCGCTGTGGTCAGAATTTCATTCAAAGAAGAGGGAAGATTGAGCGGGTACGATTGATCGAACCACTCGCTTTCGAACCACGCGTCCCGAGTACTATATAATGAAGCAGCACCGAATGAACTCCGCAGCCTAGCCATTGAAGCGCTATCGGATTTCCATGAATCATGCTGAGCTGATGTATTTAGAAATCCTTTAGAAAAAAACCAGTTAAAGGCTTCATTTTCTTCACCTGCGAGAGTGACCCCCTCATCTTCTCCAGAAAAAGGCCATTGAATAGCGGGTCCTGCATCAGGCATTTCGTCATCACTATCACTTTTTCTTTAACAACTTTTATGTATGATAGGGATGTTGTGGTTCACACATCTATATAATTTTTTGTTCTTATCACTTTTTTTTTTGTAACTAAGATCCATTTTTTTTTACAAAAAATATTTGAGAAAGAAAAAGAATATTTATATCATACGTATACTAGGGTAGGGCTAGCTCTGAGAGATCCTGGTAATTTATTAATTCATGTATTTTTGTGACCTATCTATCTATTCTATTGTATAAAAAGAACACCCCTTGGTTAAAGCTGTAATTTTTTTGGATGATTTTATCCTTAGCTTATAGAGTTATATCAAAATTAGAAATATTATTTAAGGGCACATTAGTAACTTTAGCTATAATATTTACTTTTCATATCAAATTAAACAAATCTTACGACACCACTCATAATACATTATTAGCAATTAAGAGAAAACATAACATGCAATAATAACCGTTAAAAAAATTAAGCTAAGTCAGTAATATAATCCTTTTGGCCAACTTTGTCTTGTTTGGGTGAGTCCTTAATGTAATTGCTTATTTTCCTAATAATTTTTTTTCTTCATTTCTAGTAGTATCGATCAATAATAACAACATAATAAAAAACAATGTGTATAGGGTTTTTTCTGGTAACCGAGTTTTCAAGTTTTTCCCATGGATTCTATTACCGCCTTCGGCTAGAAGGTCCATCTGCCGGCCCTTTAGGCTCTATTAATGATTCCGGTTGCTTGTTTGTTATGATATATCCTCAATTCCATGATTAACTTAAGTTGCTAAGAGGAATGGTTACTTACTGGTTGTTTTCTTTCTTGGTGCTTTGAATTGTTGTTGTAGCTGGTCTTCAACTTGATTTCTGGGTCTTTTTCATCATGTCCTGCTAAGATAGGTTTAAGTTTACAAAATTAATTGGTCGCTTCATGTTCTGAGGTATGTTGTGTATCTTCATCACGTAGCCTGGATTTTTAACCTTTTATTTCCTTGATTATTCACCGTGATATAATCAGGCCTTGTTCTTCCACCTATAATTCTATTGGAATCCCCTGTTTTCAACCTTGTCTGAATTTTTGTAATTCCCAACTATCGCAGGTCTACTCCGGAAAAACTTTTTTTATCATCAAAGGCGTAAGATCCACTCTTTGAATCCTTTTCACTAGATAATTTAGCGCAAGAGACACTCAAGTTTAATCCAATGAAAGCAATGGAATTTGTGATTTGAGGTTATTCTAAGTAATCCGGCGCAAAAGTCACTTAGGTTTAACCTAGGTCAAGCTTCTACACATAATCGTATGGAAACATCCCGTCGTTAAAAAGTATTATATGCTACTCGTAACAAGGATCTTTCGACGATTCCAGATCTCAAAACCTAATTTAACTATAGAATAAAATTTTTTAATTAATAAACATGTCCTAGACCTCGGACTACATCTCTAATTAATAAAAGAAGTTAGTTACACATAGTTGGGTTAATAAAAACAAAGTAGAGAGGTAAGAAACCAAATTATTACTGTACAAGAGCTTTAGCTATCGCCGTGCTAAACCGGCCTCCTTCTGTGCCTATTTTTGTTCTTCTGTTCTCTGCCTCTTTTCTATTTTTCTACGTGTGTATCTGAGGTTCTCGTCTATTCAACCTTTATATAGTTTTTTAGTCACCGCCTCAAACTCTTAGAGTTTCTCTTTGAATATGATTCTTAATAAACCTAAACATATATATCACCGACTAACAAGTTTACCGTGGTAAACAAGGATTCAACTTCACAGCCGCATACCAATTGTGTTCACTACCTAACTTTTCTCCTTTTAAAAACTCATGTATTTGTATCTCAAGCGAACTCTTTTCTTCCTTGACTTATCTCTCGCTATAAATTAACTCCACCATCACCATGCAATATCGAACAGCCCCAACTCCCTTTTTATTCGTGATCTTGAGTTCTTTCCTTACTACCACGGATTACCATCAACTCAGACCACCATCAAACTCGAGTCTTTTCTAAACTCAATGGTAGATAAAAAAATCTCAGGCCTAAGCCATCTACCCCGTCTCATCCAAACAATAATCTGACAATATTCCTTACTGTCATTCTTTGCCTCAAACTCGAGCTTAATACTCCTTAACTCCAGCAGACTCGAACAAATCCTCACTTTCGCTTACTAACTGTTACCAAGGTCATGCCAGCTCTCACGCACCAACAGTACAATCGAATACGAGTTCCACCATTCACAGATACTATTCGAACACCAACAGAACCATCACGTCATATACGGCCATTATTGGCATCTTCGAGCTCTCATTTTTCAAAAGACCATTTTTCACAGATTCACTTTCATAATCATTCTTCTTGTAAAATAGTGAACTAGGGTTTTGATTATTAGAATGTTCTAGTTACCTTACATAGTTAGAGTACACCCTTTATATAGGATTAGGGTTACAAAAGATAAACTTATATTAAGTTACACCTAGTTCACACTCAAGCTAAAGACTATATTTACACCTAGTACACACCTCTAATATTCCCCCTCAAACTGAGGCTATGTTGTTGATGTGCATCAGTTTGGTTGTGATGTAGGATTGTCGAGACGCAGTGAGTCCTTTGGTTAATATATCAGCTAGTTGATCTTCTGATGGTAGAAATTCGACTGCAATTGTTCCAAAAGTAAGTAGTTCCCTCACTGAATGGTAATCAATCTCGATATGTTTAGTTCGTGCATGGAAACTAGCATTTGAAACAAGAAATTTTTCCCCTAAATTATCACAGTACAGAGTTGCTGGTAGACGGGGTTGTATGTGTAGTTCTCTTAGAAGTTGAGATAGCCAGAGTATCTCTGAAGACAGGAGACTGACAGCCTTGTATTAAGCCTCAGTTGATGATTTGGCGACGGTTGATTGCTTCTTTGATGACCAGCTGATTAGACATGAGCCAAGAAAAACACAGTAGCCAGATGTTGAGCGGCGTGTATCCGGGCAGCCAACCCAGTCTTAGTCCGAATAGCCACTGATACGACCTGTTTACGGAGAAGGTTATATCAGGCCTGGTTAGTGTTAAGTATTGTAAGGCACCAACCAGGCTTCTGTAAGCCAGCTGATCCGTCAAAGGGCGTCCAGCAGTGCAAGAAACTCTTTTGTCAGTGGTGACAGGGGTGGAACAAGGATTGCAGTCAAGCATTTGGGCTCGTTGTAGGAGGTCCAGTGTGTATCTTTTTTTAGTCAGTAAAATGGTCTTGGGCTTAGAGAGCAGGTCAGCTTCCATACCAAGAAAGTAATGCAAAGTACCAAGATCTTTCATAGCAAAAGAACAACTTAGTTTAGTAAGCAAATCTTTAATAAAGGTTTCAGAGTTACCTGCAAGGATTATATCATCAACATATAGAAGTATAACCATTGTTGTAGTTGAAGAGTGATGAATGAATAAAGAATGATCAATCGCCGCTTTGACAAAACCATTAGAACATATAAAACCACTGAATTTTTCATACCAGGCACGAGGTGCCTGTTTAAGACCATATAGAGCTTTCTTCAGTAAGCATACAGCTGTTGGGTTGGCTGGGTTCACATAGCCCTGTGGTTGTTCCATATATACTGTCTCATGCAAATTTCCATGAAGAAATGCATTTGACACATCAAGATGTTTGATGAGCCATTTATGTGTCAATGCTATAGCCAGAACTTCCCTTATTGTTGTTGGCTTGACTACCGGACTAAAGACCTCATCGTAATCAAGACCATTTTGCTGTAGGTATCCTTTTGCAACCAATCTCGCTTTATATTTGTCGATACTTCCATCAGATTTCAGTTTCAACCGATAAACCCATTTGCAGCCAATTACATGCATATGTGGTTCATATTGAACTTGAATCTAAGTTTTATTTTGTTGTAGAGCCTTGTATTCTTCATCCATTGCAGTAACCCAGTTTGCATTTTGAATTGCAACTTTATAGGACTTAGGTTCAAGTGGGAGAGAGGACACAAGATTGGTTGTCATTGCATGAGGAATGGTGTAATGGGTTACAAAGTCAGGCAGATACTTTGGTTTTGTGATGCCTGTTTTTGACCTTGTGATCATTTTATGAGTAATTTCTGGTTCTGTCAATGGAGGAAGGGGTTCTATTGGATCATAGGTAGAGGGCTCATTTGGCTGGGCTACAGAAAGTGGGTCTGGTTTTGGTATAATCAGTTTAACAGATTCTGTTGGTGCTTGTTTGAGTTTAGGACATTCACAAAATGGAAACATGGTTTCATCAAAAACAACATTACGAGATATGTAAGTCTTCTTGGTAGTGTTATCATAATATCTATACCCCTTGTGATGGGGACTATACCCTATAAAGGTACAATGTGCTAACTTTGGGCTTAATTTGTATTTTCTATAAGGTCCTAAGTATGGGTAACAGGCACACCCAAAGATTTTGAGTGAAGAGTAATCTGGTGGTCTGTCAAACAAGATCTCAAAGGGAGACATAAAATTGAGAGCAATAGCAGGAGTTCGATTGATTAAGTAAGTAGCTGTGAGAAAAGAATCAAACCAGAACTTCTTTGGAAGACAAGCAGCAGATGAGATAGTAAGTCCAACCTCTGTGATATGTCTGTGTTTTCTTTCAGCAGCCCCATTTTGTTGCGGTGTGTGTGGACATGATGCCATAAATGTGATACCACAGCTATTTAAGTAATCCCTGAACCTTCCTTTCTGTAGCTCCAATGCACCATCAGACTGAAAAATATTAACAGTGGAAGACAACAGATTTTCATTCATTTTTTTGAAGTGTTGAAAACAGGTTAAGCTCTCTGTTCTGTCTTTCATTGGGTAGACCCAGTGAAAACGACTAAAGTCATCAATAAATAGGATATAATATCTGTAGTCCATTATTGAAACCTCAGGAGAGGGTCCCCAAATGTCGCAGTGAATATGAAAAAATGCAACAGTTGAAGTTATGTTAGATATGGAAAAGGGTAATCTTTTGCTTTTGCCTATTTGACATGGCTTGCATAGATGGTCAGATCTGGTGGATGATATAGACATTTGTTTAGCTTGCTCAAGTTTTAACACAATCTTATTTGATGGATGGCCAAGACGATTGTGCCAGACAGGGTGGGATGCAGAGACAGATGTGAGGGCAACTGGGGTATTGAAGGATGATGATGAGATATGGTATAAGTTGGTGGTCTTAAAACCATGTGCAAGTGTTTGACCTGTTGACAGATCCTGGATCTCATAACCCCAGGGAGAAAACGATAAAGAACAATGGTGATCCTCTGTGAACTGACCCACAGAGATTAGGTTTTGTTGTATATTTGGGACATAACAAATATTTAGCAAAGTAAAAAAAGTTGTTGGAGTATGCAAAACTGAATCACCAATAAGGGTTATAGGAAGTAGATTAACATTACCCACCATTACTTGCGATGAACCCTGGTAAGTTGATGTATTTCTGAGAGTTGTCAGATCATTAGTCAGATGATGGGATGCTCCTGAGTCAGGTAACCACTGTTTTGCTGCTGGAAAACATGGTAGCTCAGTGAAAGAAGCAGCATTAACCTGGACACATAGATTTGCATGAGGAGGGGGTGAAAAAGGCTCTCTCTGAGATGATTGACCAGATCTGGTGGGTGTGTAGCGAAACCTACATTTGTATGCTGAGTGACCCACCTGTTTACAGATCTGGCAATCCATTGTAGAATAGTCAACAAACTTTGGTTGATGTTTTTCTCGGATAGCAGATCTGTATTGTTGAGGTGTTCTTTTAGTGTAGTAGACAGATGGATTGGACTGATCAAGACTAGCAGTTGCCTCTGAGTGCTGGCTCTTCAACCATTGTTCATGGTTGATGAGACGAGATTTCAGATTGCAAAAGAGAGATCGGTGTCTCTAGTTTGAACATCGACCACAAAATCATTATAAGATGAACCTAAGCCATTTAGGATATGCATATTTAAATCACTAGAAGACACAGTTTCACCTATCGCAGCTAAAGAATCTGTTAATGCTTTTACTTCCTGAAGAAAATCACTAATAGCTTTTGACCGACGTTTGATATTAAAAAGGGTATTTCTAAGTAAATATTTTCTTGTAGTAAATTGGTTTTGAAAAAAAAAATCTTAATAAAACCATACTTCACTAGCAGTTGCACAACCCAATACGTCTGTAGAAATGGTGTTGGTGAAAGTTGCGTTTAGGAAACTGTTCACAAATCTATCCCATTTTAACCATTTTTGATAGGATGGGTTAGATTTAGCTACACCATCGATAGATACAGTAGTGGGTGGAGCAACAACAGACCCATCTAGATACCCAAATAGGTCTGTGCTAATGAGTATTGAAGAGATCTGGGATTTCCAGACAAGATAATTTGTTTCATCCAACTTAATGGAGATGAAGTGTACGATGTTTGTAAATGGTAAAGTTGTGGTGCATTCATAGTGAGGTATAGTATCTGATGATGAATCCATTGATGAACAGAGGTTTGGCTTGGTAATTAAATATTTTGGTTGTAATAGAAAAAACTAAGAAGCAAAGCAACGACAGCAGAGAAGCACTAGAGTTTTCTGGTTTGAAAACAAAAGAGAAAAAAAAATAATCTAAGAAGATGAGAAGATGAGAGTGAATATGAGCGTTAAGGGAGAAAGACAAGAGACCCTAATATGTCTCGTTTTCTGCTAGAGAAAATGAATGTTTGAGAGAAAAGAGGGGAGAAAGAAAAGGGATAGTGTGAAAACCAAAAAACCCTAATTGTTACCCGGCGGCTGATACCATGTAAAATAGTGAACTAGGGTTTTGATTATTAGAATTTTCTAGTTACCTTACATAGTTGGAGTACACCCTTTATATAGGATTACGGTTACAAAAGATAAACTTATATTAAGTTACACCTAGTTCACACTCAAGATAAAGAAATATATTTACACCTAATACACACCTCTAATACTTCTCATTGGAAGCAAACCAACCACCATGATTACCGAGCAATCAACATCAAAATTAGGTGATCAATCATGGAAGAGATGATCATCATTATCAATCGATGGCAATTGCATCTAATCGGCTTTTCTCTTGTTTATTGCCATAAACTAATACCAACATCGAACATCATTCAAACTAATTTAATTAACGTCTAATCCTCCTTTCCACCATCATAGACTTGATCTCCAACAATTCTGCTCTCGTCCATGGTTTATTGATACGAAGAAGATGGCCTAAATGGTCGCTGATAAAGAGATGGAAATAATGGTGTCCCTTAACCAACTGCTGGCGCATTTATAAGAATTCAAATAACCGGCAGCCCCTAGTGAATCATCTGGTTCCTTTAGTAACTGAATATTTTCTGCCCCTTAGCGTATAATTGAGTGCCAATAGTAGTCGCCTTTGAAATGGCCATTTTCCCTTGGTTCGTGTTTTGCTCATAAATTCTTCATACGACCTTGGAATGACCTCGTTCTTTCGCCATTAGATTCGTAATTCAACTATCTACAAAATGGTGAGAAGAAATCTTATATTTGACTGATTTCCACTTGGTCTTTAAGATTCTATCCTTGTAAAGATTTATTTCCCTTCTTTCAGAGATATAACCTAATAAAACACATAAACTACAAAAATAATAACACCCAACACAATGGAAAATTTTTAAAGTTATTCGTATCACAACATGAAGATTTGAAGAAAATAAAGATCTTGACAAACCAAGAATACTATCTTTCTTCTTAATCTCTTTTGTGGTCATTTCATTTTACATCATCAACAATATTGTTCTTTCGTTTTTCTTATGACTAACTAACTTTCTTTTGATTTGCAGTAGCTATATATTGGTGGATTTCATTAAAATGTTGCAATAATAAGTTTAGCAGCTGTGCGTCAATAAGCAGTGGTGCTTTTTCGATAAAATATGTTAATATTCAAGTAAACATTGATTTTAGCAGTTCTGCTTTATGATCCTTTCAGTGTTTCTTAAGCTCTCTAAGACAAATTTGTTCCATCATTCTTTTCCTTGTAATTGGGTTCATCTGTTTTCCAAATCATTCGTACTCTCATCTTCCCTAATCCCTACCAGTTAGTCTACCATTCCAGGCATTCCTTTTCAAATTTCAAAATTTGAATTCGAATTTTTCCTTTTGCATTTACTTCCCATCCGCGTCTGTCTAAGTCAACTTCACAATTGAAGGCTTCAATTTTGGTCAATTTTTTTTGTTTCTTTCCCATGCATCAGTCTTCTCTAATTTTACATAGATACATTTCGCATAATATGGACTCCAGTATTTGGAATATTCGAAATTGGTTGTCAAATCTTAATCTCATTCCTAATACAGCTAAATTGGTTATTCCCCTATTAGATATTCTTCAATATCCTATCTTACAGAGTCTAAAAAGATTATCTCATATAAAAAATATCCAGCGAAGAATGATAATAAAACTGATGTTATAAAGCTATCCTTCAAGCTATTCGATTACACAATTCTCCCAAGCATATTAATATTTTGCAAAACCTAGAAATCTCTACCCAGTATAATCTTTTGTCAAACTCCAATCTGATTTTCAAAGTTATGGCTACCCATAACCCTCAACTTCAAGTAGCTGGTATCACTGCTCAACTCCAAGGTACCACAATCCATAGAAATAACTTAAGAACTCAAAGGAAATATGTTGTTTCTCCCCATACTGTTATTAATGCAGCAACTGAAGATTGGTCGAACTCTCTTATCAGGAATATTTTTGCTCCAGATGTTATAGAGTCAAAAGAAGTTTATGATGAAACCAACATCATATGGAGGAAGGTCAAGTACATTGAAATCAAAGTTATGGGGCGCAATCCTTTTGTTTTCAAGTTTGATATTTTTTTTGATCCTCAAACTATCTTGAAGAAATCACCTTGGACTATCCAAGGTTTCCTTGTTGCACTCCAGAACTATGAACCAAGGATTTCCCAAGTGACTACACTTATACCAAATAAAAATGGAATATAAAATTCAGAAATTTACAATCTTAATATTAGCATTATAGACGAGTTATATGCTGATATTGGTAGGAAATTATCTGTGGATCCACCAAATGGCCACCCCAAGAGAGGAAGAATGGTTTCTGCTGATACTGACGTCCTATTAACATATCCAATGAAGAGAGGCGAATGGTTACCTATTGTTTCTGGAGGTGAAGCTTGGATTAAATACTACTACGATAAACAACCCTACAATTTATGTCTTTATTGCTACACAAATAGATCATTCCGAAGATTATTGTGAAACAGTAACTACCAAGCTATACCAAGACAGTATGTCATAAGAAGAGTATGATGCTTGGGTTATAGAGAAGGAACAAAGAATGGGGATACCAAACGAGGGGTCCCTTAACCAAGATGTGAGCGTAAATAACCCCATACTTCACCAAACCCCCTCTTTCAAATCTATTAATCTAAACCCTAATTCTCAAATCGACTCCGATGAAAATAGAAGGAACAAAAGAACTAGAAAAGAAAACCCTAGCTCTTTCTCATGTACATCTTCTTCTACCATCAAAACCTAACTCGAAATCATAGTATCCCCCAAAACAACTTCTCATTCCCCTGATGATGGTAGGATCATTAACAATGGCTTATTTGAGATGGATGTAGATGAAATGATTGGAACTAATATTGAGGCAATTGAAAAATCCACGAATGGGGATCGACAAATCTACTGCAAATAAGGTTAGTCATCACAATCTTATATCATCTACGTAATACTATTTTCACCTACCATCATGTATGCTTCATCTCATGTCTACTAAACTTCTCAACCTTACACAAGAATCTTACTCTAAATACCCTAGTTTTGTATCTCCACCTTTCTGGTTAACTTGTTTCTCATTTAAGTGGTTTATTGTCGCATATCTTATTGAAGTTGTTCTGATTGGAATCATTAATTGTATTTCTGACCTTATTGATATCTTATTTGTTCTAAGTTCATATAGTATTATAGCTAGTATTTTGTGGTCGCATCCTTGAACAATCTTCTTTTTATTCAAGAATCCCTCATCTACTTGTTGCATCCCACCTCTACGTTGTTGTTTATTCCCATTTTCTTTGTCTGTTTTTATTTCTATCTTCTTGTTTTAGGATTTTATCAAAGCATTTCTAGATTTATTTCTCATACCATGACAGAAAACATTGAAAATAAACAAATAGAAAACAAAATTTTTATTAAACCCTAACATGATAACATCACCTAATGAAGCTTGAAAACGAGAATCTTTGAAGAAGAAGATGGTTTTAGAGAAAATATTTTGAAGAAGAATCGTTGATTCAAGCCGTGATTGATAGGGTCACTACAAGAAAAACGGGCTTAAGCGTCTAAAATCTTAGCAATAACTCAAAAACTTAGTCGCTTAAATAGTTTAGGCGTCTAAAATTGCAACTGCTCGAAATTTTGGTGGCAATAAACATGTGTCCACTATTATTTAGCAACGAAAAAATGTACTTAATCGCTAGATCCTTTTTCAAGTAATTTATAGCAATTAAAATAATGATCATGTAGCTATTTACTTTGAGGCACCGACTTGTAGCAACAACAAAATAAATTGGTCTCTTGAGTGCTATTTTTTATCAATCATGAGGGTGTCATCAGAGTTGCTAACTTATTCTTGTAGTTTGGTTTGCAGTTGGCATCGTTCTCTCGACAACGTCCATAGAAACATAGCATCATCAACAAGCGGAACATGTTGAACATGTTCAAAGAGAAAAATTCATATTTGAGTAAAGCAACAATAAAATTAAACATGTTGAAGACTTATAGAAGCGAAAGAAATCGAAAGGTGTGGATTCTATACAGATTTAGAGACGAAACGGAACTCACAGAAAGAGAAAAAACTCACGAATCAAAAAAATTGAGAAAAATAGCAAAAGTATCCAGGAGAATAATCACACTCACGTAAATAAACTAAAAAAAAAAAAAAAAAAAAAAAAAAAAAAAAAAAAAAAAAAAAAAAACGTGAAAAAATAGGCTGAAAACGTGAAAAAGTGCTGCTGAGAACGTGAAAAGAAAAGAGTTACAGTTGAGACTGAAGAGAAAAAGAGTTACAAAGTGTCAAGTTCTATGAAGTGCAAGAGTTCATTACCTACATTTGAGGCCAAAGACGTTTCTATGGGATGTTGGGAGAGTGGTGCTGATTGCCGACCGGATGAGAAGGTAAGTAACAATTCCCATCTTCGCATAGTGGTTGATTTCCTTTCGTAGAGATTAATAGAAAAACAAATGGCCTAGTCAGTTCTAAAAAGCCCATTTTCCACTAGTGCTTATTTTCTGCGGACGATGTCAACAGCATCCACCACAACCTTAAAACACTTCTCGGGTTTTTCCAATCATCAGAGACTCTCTTAAATCGAACCAAATAGCAGAAAGTCCATCAATATTATCCTCATCACCATTGTTGGGAAATAAAAGGAGGGCGACACGTGTAAGACGATTAACGAAGGAGACAGTGAAACTAAGAAGAATGAGAAGCACACAATCAAAGCCGTATCAAAGGATCGAAAAGGGATAGATGTGAAAGAGTGAGTAAATATCTGCATGATCGACACATAAGATCGGGAAAGTAATATCAAACTGATCGAAACAGATAGCATTAAATGCTTATTGAACGGGAAAGTAGGAGTAATGATGAATGAGGAATGGGAAAGTAAGAATAATAATGAACGTGGAACGGGAAAGTAGGAATAATAAGAACGTGGAGCGGGAAAGTAAGACAATAATTACTTTTATCACACGTTTGACACATATGATCGTTACAAAGCTGATTCTCAAGGAACGAAGAATACGTGTTAATCATGCAATGTAACGGACCAAAAAGCAAAAGGCATGACCTGTCAATCGTACAATCATCCCGATCCAAGAACGAAAGAGGGTATCGGGACAAGAGGGATCCACTAGATAATCTATAAATAGTAGAGAGCATTCAACAGAGAGGAGGTTGAAAAATTAAAGTGAAGAAAAGGCTAAGCAAGAATAATCATAGTAAAAGGAAAAAGATCATTAGGTATGTATACATTGAGTAAGATAGAATTTATAAATTCCACTATCATGATTCATTTTCTTGATTCTAAAGATTATGGATTTGTGACTGTAATTTGATCATATTTACGATCTGTAAATGAATGGATTATTAAAAAAATTCTCATTAATTGATTTAAAAGAGGATTCTGTGTATCAAATTGTAAGTTAAAATCTTTCTGTTTACTGGTTTTTTTTCATCAAATCATTGGTTGTTGATGTCAATGGGAATTTTTGCATAAACAACCATTGCAGGCTGAGTTCATCATCAATAACTTCATACCCTCGACCTCTCTTATTCATCTCACTGTCGTCAGTGGCTATACTCGAACAATGTTCTAACTAATCAGAAAACCACCATTCTCATCTACACTAGCTAGAGCCACCAAAAGTCTTACTTTATCCTTCATCTACCATGAATATCATCGCCATACCATCACCGTGATCATCATCACTGACTGCTACTCAAACTTAAATCCAGATCCAAACTTCAATTCTCCACATCCCATTCTTCCTGGCGCAAAAACACTTCATCATAGAATCTTAATTCAGCTTATCTACCTCTCTGACCAACAACGACTGACAACGACAATAGAACCCTAATTCTCCGTTCGTGAAGTGTGGAAGATGAAGGTGCTCCTTAACAACCCTAGTGGCGCCATTAACAATATTTGAAACTTAGCATCCAATATATAAACAGCTAGCACCTTTAATGAAATTTGAATATTGGCAGCCCAGAACAAACGAGCAGTTGCCTTTAACAATTCTTTTGAAACATGTCTTTCCTTAGTGTATGATAGAGTGCCAATAGTAGTTGCCCTTGAAATGACTATTTTGCCTTTAGTTCTCGTTTTGCTTATAACTTCTTCATACGACCTCGGAATGACTTCGTTCTTCAGCCGTTGCCTTCGTAATTCAATAAGCTACACTAGGTCTTTGGAAATTCTTCCTTTGTAATGCTCTATTTTAATTTCTTTTAATGATATAACCTAACAAAAGACATAAACTACAAATGTAATAATAATATAAAATAATTTACACAAAAACTAACAAATAAGTGTAAGAAAAAAATGTCTAAAATATGTAAATTATACAATTATCAATTGGTGGGCACTAAAACACTGAATTGTTAATACACGAAAATCACAACAACTTTAGAGGAAACCAGAAAGGTAGAAAAACAAATTTATAATAATAAAAACTGTACCTTGGCGGATGAGATATTTAATTGAGAGGCAACGCTTATTTTGCTGTTGGATAAGCAAGCATTGACTATATTCAATTCATGAGAATTTTTTTTTTGCATTAACAGTTTATACAATTGTTTGGCAGATAGTGTAATGGAACAAATAAACGTTGACCGAACATCAAATGGCCCTGTGGAGTGATGGGTACTGGTCTAGAATCTGGTTCAAACAGTGGTATGTTATCCATTTTTCCTACGGATAAATTATCCATTGTACCTACAGAATCCAATAGAAACCAAGACAGGGAGTTTCAGTCCCTAACGAACAAAATAAACATGTGCAGCATATTATCATGAACAAATGAACATAGATTCATGATAACAGTTACGAGTAAGGTACCACTAACGTCCAGAAAAAGAACAAAATCACAGATCTAAGATAACTGGTATTTAACATGATATTAAATTTGAGCAATTATTCAAAACAAATTAAAATAAAATATTCACTAATTCACAATAATAAGTGTGATGTTTATACGGAATCATACAAAACGACAAAAATTAAAAATCATGATCTTAAACATACGATAATTACTAAACAGATAACACTAATCGAGATCACAAAAGAGAAATAGAGGAGAAAATAGGCAACACGAACCTGAAACAATGGTAGCCAAGAGGGAGACTAATAGAATAGAGTGTGAGTGTGTGAATAGAGTATGTGTAGTGAGTGTGTGAAATGTTTGTGTGAGAATTGAGTGTGTTGTGTACGCTTGGTAGAAGTATAAATACCAAGCTCAGTCCTGTAACAGATGGTAAATTCAATTCATTTTGTTCATACAAACTGGTTCACAATGTAGATCTTCAATGATATCATGGTATCAAAGTGCCAAAGCCTCACGACCCTGATCCTTGGATAGGGTAAATCCAAATGGTAAGACTGATGTTGTGCCATTAGCATTGTTGATTCCATGTAAGTTTGATGTTGTCCCACCAGCATTGATGTTTTTCTACATGTAAGACTGGTGCAAAGATCACCATCATTGTTCATCTAATACATGTAAGACTGAGTAACCTCAACATTGTTCAATATTTTTTTCATTCCTGTGAGTTCAAGTTCCTTTTTCGAATTTTTCACTTTAATTTCATGATTCCCTGCGTACAATGCTTTCTCTTCATTTTTTTGTCAATTTTCTTCTCTCTTTCAATCAATTCATTCTCTTCATTCACTACAATTCCTTCTCCATGTTCACTCATTAAACTCTTCAAACTCTGCATCAGGTTCTTGTTGATGCTGATTTCTTTTCATTCAACAGAGTTATAGTCCTCTTGATCATGAGCATCTCTTCCTTATGGTTCCGTAATCTTGATTTCAGTAATATTTCAAGATTTTCTCATTCTGATTTCTTTGTTGTTGCCACTTTATTTTGGCAAGATGTTTTCTCAATCTCTTTCTTGTTTTCTTGATTTGATTTCCTAACCTTTGCGCATTGAGAAGGTTATACTGGATGCAGTTAGTGAGTTCATTCTTCACTTCTGAAACTCTATGTCCTGTGCTTTTTGGCATGTTATGATGGAACTAGTTTTCTTCTCCATCTCAGATTTGAGAGTCTAGTTGACTGTGCAGTGAAGGCAATTCCTCCTGTGGTTGCTGCTAGTATGTCTGCGTAAATAAGTGGAAGGAAATGATTTTTTTTTCTGTGTTGGCTGTGTTGCCGGTTTCTTTTCTATGCATTTTTTCTTTTGTGATCCATGGCTCTTAAGATGCAGTGAGTGAGTCATTCACTTGTCAAGCTATGCATCATCAGTATGGATTTGCTTCTTCCAGTTTGGTTTCTTCTTTAACTCAGTTTCTTGGTTCACCTATATGGCTTTACAAGATGGAGTTCGGTGTACACTTCAGGTTACTCGCAGTGTAGGCGTACAATGTTATTGCTGCTGATGTGTATGTAAATAAACGCAAGGCAGATTGGGCACTTGCTTCTACACATTGGTGTATTGTGTGAAAGCCTGAATTACAGGACAATCAGCGTGTTGTATGGTCTGATCTTGTGGTTCTTGTGTGGTTTCTTTACAAGTAATGTGAAGATACATCATTGTTAATCTCTGCACTATGGAAATACTTCATTGACAATTTCTTTTCCTACTAGTTATTATCTTAAGACTTCACGTTGTACTTATGCCTGCAATTCTACAAGTTGAAAAAACAACGTTGCTGCACCAACATTTTCTTCCTGCTGTTCTATTAGTTTTTTACAGACAGGTTTTCTCATACTTTATTCCTTATGCATCAGTTTCTTTATTCTGATACATCTATTGCATAGTTATACAACAATTGCAACTACATCTCTTGTAACAATCTCTCACCTGTCCGTACTATTCCTTTTGCCTGCTACTACTATTGCACATTCTACACCAACCTGATTCTATGTGTGTGACTTGTGAGTGCAACCTCAAGTTGTCTTTTTCAGCCCACTTGAGGTTGAGGAAGGTAATAGAATAGAGTGTAAGTGTGTGAATAAAGTGTGTGTAGTGAGTGTGTGAAATGTTTGTGTGAGAATTGAGTGTGTTGTGTACGTTTGGTAGAAGTATAAATACCAAGCTCAGTCCTGTAACAGATGGTAAATTCAATTCATTCTGTTCATACAAACTGGTTCACAATGTAGATCTTCAATGCTATCAGAGACAATATTTTTGAGTTTCACTCTACTCCTTATAAACTATTAGGATTTCTTTACCTATCGTTCGATTTTGTCTAGGAAGGTATTACTAGTAACCCTATATACGTCCTCCATGTGTCCTTTGTTTTCTGTTCAATAGGTTGCGTGTGGTAAAGTATCATCCGTAGTTCCAACTTCTATTGGTGGATAACATGTTAATTTATTATTTATTTATTTTTTGAAGCAAAAGGTAATACCTCATAATTTTATTATTGTGAAATTTTGATTACATCATGATCAATTATATCATAAAATGAAAAAACAGTTAGCACTAAATTTACAAATTTAGAAACTCGAAGAAACGAAAAACAAAAATTGTACTAGTATTTTACATTCCTGATGAAGAAACTGATATCCTGAGAATGGTTTCAAACCATTTTGTTTTTTGATCTTTGACATCATATATGTCAGATGCTTCCATAGAAAGAAGTAATAGGTCCAAATTAATATCATAGCGATCAATATCGATTTTATTTGCCGAATTAGATCGTCTTCTTTTAAAACATATTTAACTATAATGCAGCAGTACCACCAGAAAATGCCATGAAGGGTATTAGATAACAAGTCTTGATAGCATATTTGAGCCATCAAACTATTAGAAAAATAAAAAAAATAAAACCTAAAATCACAAAAATTGTGATTTCTTATTGAAAACATTAAATATTAATTACATAAACCCAAATCTATTCGGAAAATCTGATATCTCAGATTAAATCCAAAAAAAATCATCCGATAAAAACCATTTTTTTCTTTTTTTAAATATTGTTTCAAACAATTTTATATTTAATAGAAAAAAAATCAAAATGGTTTAATCGAAATTATTTCAACCATTTAATCGAACACCAGCTTGTTCAGAAAATGGTTTATCCCATCAATTCAAGGATAGGCACATTCACATTCATTTAATGAGTATTTAATTTGACGTTTTTGTATCTATTATGTACAATTAAAATCAAGTAGTAATCATACATACGTATGAAGTTTGATATTTGAATACTAATACAACAGACTTTGAAGCACGAACCCCATATTGATCTTCCAAGGTGATCCTTTTCTTATAATTAACTTTTTTATTATTAGTACATAGTAGGAAAATTATATTTTAGTGTTGGAACAAGTCGGTCATGGGCTAGATAACAAGTTAAAACTTAAGTACTTTCGATCAATTGTAACAAATCAAGATTTATTCCCTGTAAAGTATCCTTGAACAAAGAAATCTTAACTATATTAATCGTTTTAACAGAAACCCCAATCATTTAACATATTGATTATATAAAATTGATCAAAACACACTAATCAAATTAAAAACGCCAACATAAAAAAATATAAAATTATTAGGGTGTTTGTTAATAATTTAAAATCTATTAACCTTGAGGATCTTGTATAGGTGATTGATTCTTTTAATTTGTCCTATGATTTTTTTATTGATTGATTCTCTTAAAAGTTTGAATTGTTTTTTTCTTCTAGAGTTTGAGTTGTGAAGAAGAAAGGGAGAAACGGGTTTTATTTGATTTACGATTTGGGATTTTAGAAATAGTTAAAAAACCTGTATCAACTCAGTGATATATTTGGATAGGCTGAATTTTAACTCAGCTAATCTAATTAGGTATGAATCCTTTCTAACTCAGTAAATATATTATGATTATGATTTGGGCTAAGGTTAATAAATTGAAAAAAAATTATGGGTTATAAATAATATGGGTTATAAATAATATGGTTTATATATAGTCAATAAAACCATGGGCTATATTTAAGAGAAGTCTTGCTAATTCTCACTTACATTGGAGGTCCATGTACATACGAGAACAATATAAAGAGGTGGCGCTATCATCATCAATTTCCTAATCTAAATCCACAAATTCGCAACACTTAGTTTTTCTGCTTTGAGACACGTATATTGCTAGCACTCGTCTATACATAATTTATAAAATTTTGTGTCTCATTGATTTTTATATGTGTCTCACTAAATCGTATTTGTGGAAAAGAAAAAGGATGAGTTGTGTAATTTATAAGAAGGGTTGAAATGTCATTTAGATATTTTGGTGAAATAATTTCTCTTTTATTTTTTTGTCGAAAAAAAGTTTTATTTCCTTCTCTCTCTTCTTACATAAAAGATCAAATTTCGCTTCCCAACTCCAGCATTCTGATTTTGTTTTGTCAACTATCCCAAACAGCATATACTAAAACACCCAGAGAAGATTGGATTTTGATCCAAACACAAACTTGATTTTTATAAACACCAGTTTGTAAGTAAATATGACTTTTGTTCATACCAGGAGTTGCATTTATGGATCTTGGGCCTACTGTGGATTCGCTAAGATCCGGTCCTCTTGGTCAGATTGTTAGACCTTATAAAAAAAATTGTTCAATCAGCCGGTAAATCATCTAAACCCTAACCTTTTTTTTTACTATACTAAAGGTGTTGAGTTGATTGATTGTGTTCTTGATGTTGTCAGAAAAGAAGGTGAAAACAACTACTATTTACAAGGTAAATCTTCTAACCCTAACTTTTTACGTTCATTTTTCTGTAGATCTACTAGTATATAATGAAGCTGGGGTGTTGGTCTCATGCTAAGTATGTTTGATTTTAGGGGTCATTATGTTTACTCTGTTGACTTATTATGTTGACTACCCCCATGAGTTTGGTTTCACATGAACTTGAATTCAAGGCCTAAGTGTTGTTTTTTAGTATCTTTTTTCACATTTAGGGTTTTGATTTGGCACAGTTAGGGATTTTAAGTGTAATTTTATGATCTAATTTATAATTATGTAACTGTGTGGAATAAATGATGGCAGTGAAACTATGGGAGTTTATTTGTCACGGACCGAAAAATTCCGCCTCCGGCGCATTGCGATGGGCAGGCCAGAACTCCCCGATGCACGATTAAAAGATAGTAACCGGACCTTAAAGCTTAACTTCTCGTTGTTATATGCAGGTATATTTGCCTTTCCAAACATGCTTTGAAAGCATGATACTCAAAATGTTGTTTTTATCTCGTTCCAACGCACCCTTATTCTATAAAGGGTACATGACCATTAAAACCAATGGTGAATTCCTTTGGCAAGCATCACATAATTACGATCATTGTCCAGGCCTAACTCATGCCTTGGACTAGCACCTAGGCCATTTCAAGCCTAATTTTTTTCCCTTCATCAATTCTGCTTCGATCATGCGTTGGAGTCTACACCGGTCTTGCTCTTGCCATGAGTGCAACATCCATGCACATGTAATTCTATGCCTTAACGGTTGCTAAGAAGTATGAACAATCCATCGAATGGAATTGCAACTACCTCATCATGTGTGGCAACAAATCATCTCTTGACTTAGCATTTTCAAGTCAGATAATACGAGTTACCATAATATAACATCACCTCTAAATTAGATGATATGAGCGACAAGGTGCTGCACCTCAATGCATTGTATTGCGGCTTCCTACGTACCCAACCCGTACTTTAAAGGGATCAAGCATGTACGTAGTTCAACAGAGTGTCAATTCGAAAGGAACAAGCAACTTAAGCCTATTAAGGAAAAGCCAATATCAATTCCCACTTTATCGCAAGGTCAAAGGCCAAGCAAATCCGAGACCGTATAGGCTGAAGGACTTTCACAAGGTATACACTAGCTTGTGCATAACTATCGCTAGTACTACGAAAAATATTTTTTTTCGAGTATGTAACACGATTGAAAATGATTCTTTCGCATAATTCAAGCTTTATGGGATAAGCTATAAGCATATTGATGCTTAAGCATCAAGTATGATCCAACGTGTGGGCTACATCGTATATATATATGTGCATTACCGCTCATGCACATTCAAGCTATAAGCATATTGATGCTTATGCATCAAGCATGCTCCAACGTATAGGCCACATCGCATACATATGTGCATTGCCGCTCATACACATTCAAGTTTTATCGTTTAAGCTATAAGCATATTGATGCTTATGCATCAAGTATGCTCCAACTTATAGGCCACATCGCATATATATGTGCAGTACCGCTCATACATATTCAAGCAAAAATCCCTCCCTGTACATGTTTTATTTGTATTTTCACAAATAAATAAAAGAAAGGAAATTGACATCCATCGACTGCACTTTAGGAAAAAAAGCCAACTGGTTGGCGCCTCTTAGGCAAATCCGCGAACTGGTTGGCGCTTCCTAGGCAATTCTGCTAACTGGTTGGTGCCTCTTGGTAAATCTGTTACCTGGTTGGCGCCTCTAGTATAATCCGTAAATGGTTGGTGCCTCTAGGATAATCCTCTAACTGGTTGGCGCCTCTAGGCCAATCTGCTAACTGGTTGGCGCCTCTAGGCCAATCCGCTAACTGGTTGGCATAGCTAAGGCTATTTCGCTTCCTAGTTAGCATAGCTAAGCATCATGGATTTCCATCCAACACCTCCTCCCTATTTATGTTTTTATTTGCATTTATACAAGTGGATATAAGGAGGACACATGACGTTCATCTACGACACTTTCTAGTAATGCATTCTCGGGCATGCATCACGGAACAATAGTGCATTAGCACTATAATGCTCTCTCGGATACGCAACATTGGCTTAGTGATGCATTCTCAATCATGCATCACGGCATAATAGTGCATTAGCACTATGACGCATTCTCGATATGCCACATTGGCTTAGTGATGGATTCTCAATCATGCATCACGGCATAATAGTGCATTAGCACTACGACGCATTCTCGGTACGCCGCATTGGCTTAGTAATGCATTCTCAATCATGCATCATGGCATAATAGTGCATTGGCACTATAATGCATTCTCGGTACGCCACATTGGCTGAGTGATGCATTCTCAATCATACATCAAGGCATAATAGTGCATTGGCACTATAATGCGTTCTCGGTACGCCACATTGGCTAAGTGATGCATTATCAATCATGCATCCCGACATAATAGTGCATTGGCACTATAATACATTCTCGGATATTCAGCTTTGGCTAAGTGATGCATTCTCAATCATGCATCATAAGATAATAGTGCATTAACACTATAATGCATTCTTGGATATGCAGCTTTGGTTAATTGATGCATTCTCAATCATCCATCACGGCATAATAGTGGATTAACACTATAATGCATTCTCGGATATGCAGCTTTGGCTAAGTGATCCATTCTCAGTCATGCATCACGGCATAATAGTGCATTAGCCCTATAATGCATTCTCGGATATGCTGTTTTGGTTAAGTGATGCATTCTCAATCATGCATCACGATATAATAGTGCATTAGCACTATAATGCATTCTCGTATATGTAGATTTGGTTAAGTGATGCATTTTCAATCCTGCATCACAGCATAATAGTGCATCAACACTATAATACATTCTTGAATATGAAACATTGGCTTAGTGATGCATTCTCAATTATGTATCACGGCAATAATAGTACCTTTTTTACACTATGATGCATCCTCGAAATGGTTTCTAAATGTTTGCAATCCTAAAGACCTTCATATTCCATTTATTCCATTTGAAAGATTTGGGCAAGTGAGGGATGTTTATTTTCTGAAAGAGTTTTATTTAGGGTGAGCTTTTGAATTATGAATTTTGAAGTATTAAATAGTATTTAATTGCTCTTTGAGTGCGTCAGTTTGCGCTTTTGATTAACTTATTAATTGTCGAGGTGTGTGATATTGTTATAAATGGTTTTGTATGCATGTGTGAGATTGGTTTGTATATGAGCTTTGACACTGATTTTGTGACATCCTACACTCTTTCTATGATTTTCCCATTAGGTTTAGAAATCAAATTTTACTTTCAATGGGTCGGGTTTCGGTCTATTTGGCCAGCTCCAACTTCCCAATACGTCACTCGAGAAATCGTACTTTTAAAATTTTCGAACCAATTCGATCTTACCAAACAAATGTTCATCAATTTTTCTCAAACTGCTTTATAACCAGGCAAACATAATCTTTATACATTTTCTTGCTTCATCGAATCCGCCAAACTGCCTTACAATTTTTGATATTATTTCTGAAATTTATCGATACCGACATATGATATGAATTACCACATTTGTTAATAATCATCTCTTATAAAACACCCAACTTTTATATTTCAAAGATCATCGAATCCTACATATGATATCCATCGTTTCATTATGAAGATATAATATCTCCTGCCAGCCGACGTGTCGTACGGTCTTCTACTCGTGAGTGGGATCTTGACAACGCACACCGTGCCGCACGGGTGAGGGGGTGATCAGTCCCAGTGTCAAGGGTAGTGGGATACCAGCCACCATTCCAGACGGATTTTCTGGCAAACTCGCATAACTAGGTCAAGCTCAACCGACCGTCTTTTAGAAATGATATGAACTACTCAAGAGAGTTAGTAATCATTTCCAGATTAATTTTATGAATTGTCATCATAAACATCAACCATTCTTCTCAGATGATATGAATTTTCCCCTAAATGGCAACAACCATCTCCCAGTCTCATTTGGTGATATGAATTGGCATCCAACAATCACCCTCCATCTCTCATTAGATGATATGAACAACCTAGAAGAAGTTGCAACCATCTCTCAAGGTAGTATGAACAGCGAGTACTGCAACTATCTCTTACTGCCAAGGTTACAATCATCTCTGAATGGATGGTATTAACTGCCAAGCAGCAACCAACCCTTTTTAGACGATATGACCAACCTCATGTAGTTGTGCTGAACCGTAGAGCGGCTGCCTACGTACCCTTTCCGTTACTCGAAGGGATCAAGCACGACCGTAGTTCATTATTTACGCAGATTATATGAACTGTCTGTCGCGACAATAACAATCTCTTAGATAGTATGAACTACCTTCAATAGTAGTAATTATCTTTACTAAATAATATGAACTACAATTTAAGTAGCAATTATTTCTTACGATAGATAGTATAACTTGCGTAGCAATAACTATCCATGTACAATAATATATTAACTCCTATAAGACTGTAGCTTGTTTGACCTGCATGTTACAAGGCATTAACACGTTCCAAAAATATAATTAACAAACGAAATTCATTATCTACATATAACACCAGATACGAAGTACAGTAAAATTTCACCAATTTCCTTTATGTGATACTAGCACATATGATCATGCTTTAGGACACATGATCATGCTTTAGGACACATGATGCTACACTAATATGATTTAAATACCCCTTGTTACTAAAAGTATCGAAACAACTGATTTAATTGGCACTTCCCATTTAAGGATCAGTCAATAATTTAAAAGAAGAGCGTTAATGGGCTTGACTCATATCAGTTCTCAATTACTTTAGTCAATAGGAATTTCAGTTTTTATCACGTCTTGATTAAGACTCAACACCCATCAATCCATATTACACATCCACTTCCAGTCACATCATCAACATCTCACCACAACCACCCACTGATACCCTCGATTCCAACATCATCACTGCCATATTACAGAATCACAGCGATTTCTCATTTCTATAAGACCAGGACAGAGATGAGAGAAAGAAGATATAAAAGAAGAGAAGTTTCTTCCCTTTCCTATAGAATAGGAAGGTCAGAGCCATCAAATAAAATTGGATGGAAAGAACAATAAAATTGGACGGAAAGAACAAGGTTCTAATGCGACACATGTCCATCATGTATATAAGCCTATTAAGGCACCCAGACTCATTATAGAGGTAGTCTATAAATATTAGAATAATAGAGTTGTATGCACTCTAAATGAAGAATTTAGATAATGGGTTTAATTAAACCCAAAAAATATTTGGGGTCTCACATTAAGAGTGTTAAAAATAACGAAAATCCAATATCCGTGTGCCTTTCACAATTTTAAGTGCTTCAAGGGTAGATGATAGTTTCTGGATAGTGAATTCGTCTTAATCTAAATCTTAGGTGCTTAATAGGCCTAGATGTATGATACACATATATCTCGTTAATAGATAGTCAAGAGCATCTTTGTAAATGGTCCGGAAAAGAAAAAGAGAAGGAACCGAGAGAAAGAGGGATTCGATAAGGAGTATTTTTAAACAATGATTCTCTTAAATACAGTCCATGCATTTATTATTTATAATTCAAATAAGTTAAATTAAATTCAAAAGCAAACAAGTCTTAATTCTTACCTAACAACTAAACTTATAGGGGTTAGTGAATTGAGAATTACATAGAGTTTTAGAGAGATCTTAAACCTCTTGTGATTCGTTAAATACTTTAAAATAGTCTCTTAAACACCCTTAATAGTGAATGAATGACTTTATTTAAGTTTCTAAAATTCTCAAAAATTCTTTGTTATTAGTTAGAGACTTCTAAAAAAATCCTTTAAATGCTCATTTTATTGGATATAGACTTCAAAGTTATGGATTTCTAATTTTCAGGGACTTTGAGAGATTTTTATGTGAAAATAGGCATGGCCAAAGTCTCTCCAAAATAGATGATACTTTGGGAGGCTTTGAAACTATTGTTGATTTTATTTTGTAGTTGCAATTGTCTTTTTTCTTTTCTTTTGCGTATCGAACATTTAATTAAACTAATTATCAATTAAGCTACGATGTATTATCCTCAAGAAATCTTTCCATTTGATCTATGCTTTTGTAAGTATATTAAGTAAATTAACATACTAGTCATCTATCATACATTACCTACAACTAGCTTACGGGAAAAAAATGGTAAAACATGATGAATTATTAGAAAAATACATGATTTTTTTAGTTTTTTTTTTGTTGATTGATTATAAAAAGACATGATTTTCAAGAAATTGTATATGAAAGTAAAACCAAATAGAAATACATTTCGTATTCTTGAAGCTCGGTGATAAAAGATCATTTTCAAGGTTAGGAACCGCTATTATGTGGAACAATGGTCTAGCGGGTACTCTAGATGTTTATCCTTCCTAGCAAAAGGCTAAATCAACCAAGCACCAACCATAATATTATATTTAATGTACATCATTTGCTCTCTTTCATTCGTGTCATAGAATACACATCGTGTACCCTGTCGTTCCCATTATCATGGCAAAAAGAAGAAAATATTAATAGAAAAAAACAAAAAAATGAGAAAAGAAAACACAAATGATGTGATACATATACTTAAAAAGATTGCATATTGACATATAGATAGATAACATAAGTGAACTGTTTTTTCTTACAGAATGGTCAATTTAGTGGTGGGATGAGTGAAATAAATAGATTAATGAAAACATAAGCATAGGTGATGTGATTTTAATATAGTGGTAAAAGGGTTTGATTCTCGGACTTGTGAAGATTTAATTTCTAGACCTAATTTTTAATTACTAAAAATAAATAAGATTAAACAGATTTGATTTTAAAAATAGATGGAAGAAAACTAGGGTTTAAGATTCCACCATTCAACAATACTTCGGTGATATGCCTAACAATTCTATGCTCAATTTAATCTAAATATGCCAAAAATAGTTTTTTAAAGAATAATTGTAAATCGTAAGCATAAGACATCAAAAGCAGTCAATCCAGCATGACTCATCAAAAGACAACACAACTATTTAAGAAAAACCATTTTATACCATTTTAATTCAAGCAATTAATAATAAAAGAATTGAAAAGAAAATATAGATAAAATAGACATACCACTTAATTATTGGAAGAAAGGCTTCCTTCATCACCCCAGTGATGGTGATTAGCTCATTGTATTGGAAACACACTCAAAATATAGTTTCATTGCTCAAAAAGTGCTTACAATGGTTAAAAAGAAGTAACACAGAAGTTTGGATACGCTTATAAGCGTTACAGACGATGTTGTTCTGTGTTACAGAAGGAGGAAAAGAGAACAGGAAAGAAGTACAGACCGTGTGTATGCAGTGGAAAAAGAACGCCTGAAGCAGCTGAGGCTATGACAGTATCAGCGACAGAAACAACGACAGTTTCTGGGCGCCTTTTGTTCTTCCTGTTCTTCTTCTTCGCAGCAGCAGCAGAATTTTTTCGGTGATCCCAACTTCATTTTTCTTGGCTTCTCTTTGCTATATATAGTATTGGTAAACCCTGGCAACCCTAGAGAAGCGATAAGGAACCAAAAATCAACTCCAAATAAACTTGGAGTCCGTGTGAAATCAAAACAGGAACGAACTCCTTTTCCCGTCCAAATTTGAATTTTCCAAGCAGATTTTTCCGGGTAAGTCTCTCTGTTGACGTGTGTTGTGTTATCCCTTGAGTGTTTGATCAATTTGGGGTAGAAAGAACACGTCAAAACTCCATAAAATTCGGTTCCAAATCATCACCGAAGATTTTCTCGTGAAGAAATAATTTCCCGCCATTTTCGGATGGTTGAAATGCAAAAGGGGGTGCCCCCAATCCAAAATGTGGGTGTCTTTATCAATTCTTTCCGGGTGCCTTTATCACTTTTTGAGCCAATTTTTCCCAAATTTTTTATTTCTCAAAAATACCTATAAAGACATAAAAAGACACAATAAGTACAAAAACGAACACTATCAAAATAGATAATCGAGCGCAATTTAGACACAAAAATGTGTCCATTAATAGGACAACAATGAAATTTATTTTGACAATGGACACATGTTTTACTAGGTATTCATGGTACTTTTGTTAATGTTGTAACGTGCAAAATAAAAAAAATTGGTACATATTTAAAATTTCTGATTAAATATTATATATTTTTTGTCTCTAAAAATCATAAAAACTCTCTAGAATACACTAGATTTGTATCTATAATTCATATAGACTCTCTAAAATACTTTTATATAATCACTATGAATCTTTAGATTTCCAGAGAACCTCAGGGAGTCACTCAAATGAAGAATCTATGTAAGTCTATATAATTCTCATTTCACTACCTCCCTGTTAATCTACTTCTTCCCCAAAATTAGAATAAATCCTAACTTTTCCTTAAATCTAAATAGAATTAAATCAAAGTAATATTCTTCTCTCACCATTCTCATAAATTTATCCAAGTATAAATCCTAATCCCTAAATCCTCCCCTACAATCAAATTAAACCCTAACTTTCGTTTAATCTAGATTGATTTGTAATTCTAATTAAAATAAATTATTCTCTTAAAAACCTCTACAACAAGATTAATCAAAGTGAATTAACCAAGACCTTGATTCTTTACCTAAAAGGCTAAAATCATTTCTTTAAAATTCCATGAACAAAATCTATAGAATGTTAATATGAGAAAGTGTTCTTTATTTCAATCATAGGTAAACTAAAATTAATTAAGAATTTCTTATTATTCTTCTAAATCATCGATTATATTATATATATAATCAAAGATTTTACATAACTTAATTATTATTAATTAGTATAATTATATTATTTTTTTGTTGATTTAAAGATTTAATAATTTATTAATTTATTTTGGGCTATATATAACGATCATGTTTTATTTTGTTTGGATTTTATTTAATGATTATAAAAATCTGTTTGGTTATTTCAATCACTTATTTTATATAGGTTATAAATAATAAAAACATGTGCTATATTTAAAAAAAACCTTAAACAAAAATAAAAGAGGAGTCCCTCTTTTCTCATCTTCTTCTTTTTCTTTGCTTTCACTTTCTATAGAAAAGATCTTCTCGAAAGAACTGATGAAAATCAGTCATGAGTGAACTTTGTGGAGATACAAATATGTTGAGTTGGTGATGCGGTGATATTGGTTGTTTTTTAAAACGTGGTGGTGGATTTTTATTTACCTTTTATCCTTCTCCAAACAGTACTTGTTGTTTTATTTTCAAATCAAGAATTAAGCAAAGCAAGAAGAGGTAAAGGAGATATCTACTTGGTTTTCAGTTCTTTTATCCTGTTTTCAACTGTGCATGTTAGTATTTGCAAAGGAACTAAATTAGTTGTTCATCTTCTTGTTAAATCGAAGTTCCATTAGGCTAAATGATTTGGCTATTTCGTGTTTGCTATTTTATTGACTCTGATTTGTGTGAAAATGAAATTTAGGGTTTATGTTGGGAAATTGGGGATTTTGATCATAGCTCATACTTTTGGAAAATAAATGAATTGGGTATCTCCTAGTCATTACAAATGACTCTAGTACGGATTTGATGGTAGAAAGTTTGAAATTTATCATGAATATATTCGTATTTGAAGACCTTGTCTACAATAAGTAATTAACCCTAAAATCTATATTTCTGTTTTATTTATATTTTGGGATCCACTGGTTGGATTGTCATGATTTTTTTATAAGAACTTCGTTCTGGTGGAGGAAGTACCGTAAAATTTTCAAGAATATCAGGTTGCCTTTGCTATGTAAAAAAATTTGAATAAACGTGACTGCAATGTGCAGATTTTATTCCCTGGAAAGTCAAGCATTTATGATATTTCCCAATGACCATTTACCGGATAAGGCTGAAATTTTAGTATGTAGTCTACTGTCCTATAAATAATCTATTGTAAAAGTTTCATGGTGATCCGATTACTTTAGGTACCCTAAAGTGTAGGAGGATCATGACTGAATTTGGTGTATCGATATTGGTTGTATTGTGTATATCTCTTTAAGGAACCGTTGGAATGTGTTGAATTTTGAATATGGTTTGATAACACGAGTCATAAGGTTACTTTAAAATTTTGAAGACGATCGGATCAACTTAACTACTGAAAGGTTTATGTACATTATGGTTGTGCTACCAATAATCGTAGCCTTGAACATTCATATTCTCGTGCTTGTTTGGTTGAACTAATATTGTGAGGATATTTCTATTAGAATTGCATTAGTTAAATTTTGATTTCAGAAAATACATAAAACCTAATCCAACTTCAGTCATCCTTGTATCAGGGCTTGTAAATATTGTCGGGCACTCGTGCTCCCACATTTTTTACTTATTATGTTCGCAGCGCAATTAATGATTACTGTGAATACCTTGTCTGAGTGAATTGGTGATCAAGTCTTGAACAATACAGTGCACACTAGATCTTTAATTAATAATTTGTGAATCAAATTTGTGACTAGTGCTAGCTATTGGATATGGTGTATGGAATATCTAGCTATTGGATATGGTGTATGGAATATCTAGTTACTAGCTTGGACACACAGTAGTGGATATTTGGAAATTATTGGTTGAATTGGAGGGAAGTTGCTTCATACTGTTTTGCCTTTATGGTTCTTGGTTTTGAATTGCAATTACTATCATTCTGTGACAAGTATTTAATTAGTTTCATAACCAAACTAGTTCATTGTACTGCCATCTATGTTATGCATATACCGAAATTGATTTACCGTAATGCATGGAGAGGTTAAGTGCTCGATTGATGTTTAGATTTAATGAACTAATTTAAGTTAGCGGTGTTAGACTCATGGATTGAAAAGTGTATATTTTTCCCCTTGTCTAGCATAATGGACTTTCTAACAGTTTAGTTTAGTCATTTCTTAATGGTCTGACATACAGTTATTAGTCTAGATTGTGAGTGTGATGTTCACTTCTTAGCAGTTGGAAACCACCCTAAACTGTTTCATTTGGCTTACGAAATGGTTTTCCAAGTAATGCTGAGATAATACATAATGTTGAAATATTATTTAGATGTTCTTGTTTTTGAAAGTACCTGATCTTTGTGCCTTCGGGCTTACATTGTTGCTGGTTTAGAATTGGCTGGAAGTAGTGCTTATAATATTCTAACAAAATCTTTTTGAGCAAATGGTAATGGATGCAGTATTTGATTGATTGACTTGGATCTAGGGCTGCACATCGGGTGGGTCGGGTCGGGTTTGGCCTCACCCGCACCCGACCCGCTATTTGGCGGGTACTTGATTTTTCCCCGCATCCAACCCGCTGTAGGACGGGTCGAGTCGGGTCTGACCCGACTTTACGGCGGGTCGGGTGCGGGTGCCCGCGGGTCAGAAACTCTCTACTTTTTCTGAATTAGAAACATCAAATGTGCAACTTCATTGATGAACACATCAAACATAAAATCAATTAAAAGTCTGAATCAGAAACATCAAAACCTAATTAATCAAACATATTCAATCAAAAGTGACTCTGCAACCCCATTGATGAACACATCAAACGTAAAATCAATTGAATGTCTGAATTAGAAACATTAAACAAGCTGAATAGTAATTTAATAGATCGATCTGCTCCTGTAGAAATTGTTGATATGTGGCTGAATTGATGGGGTTTTAGGAATCAGTGAAGGTTCGTGAGAGTTGGGTTTGTTATGAATTTGAATTTGATGGAATAAATTTGAAATTGGTAATAGATTTTTCTGTTGTTGTTACCATGTGAGTTAATGGAAGAACAAAAACTTATCTCTGTCATCGACAAAGTTGTCGAACACATGCAAGAGTATAATAAGAAGAAGAAGGGCTTCAAAAAGTTAGGTAAAATCTATTACATCAAGCATCACTAACATCTATCACCATTACCCCACAAATCAACTAAGTGAGATCCATCCCCATTAACAAATTACAGATCAAAATAACAGAAATCTATAGCATGTCAGCAAATCGCTACTCAAAAGAAAATCAAACAGAAACCCAATTGAGCTTTCACCTTTTAAAATTCAATCCCAAGTTGATTAACCAACACGAACAACAAAACACTTCCCTTTTTATCTGAATCATCAATTTTTTCGATTTTGCCTTTTAACCTTCTCCTTCCATTACTTGTTTATCTTCTTCTCATCATTAATGGGAGTGAATCTTTGAAGCCGGTTGGGGGAATCGATCTGTTTATAAGGACGAGGTTAAGATTAGTGGTGGCTGAGTACTGAGAGTGAGAGCTTCTGAACTTGAAGAAAAGCGAAGTAGTGAAAGAGAATAGAGGATGGTGTTGGTAAGTGGTAACATGAGAAGAAAGAATAAGTTTCTTTTATGGCGGGTGGGAGGGTCGGGTCGGGTGAGAGGAGCTATCACCCGCACCCGACCCGCCATAAGACGGGTTTAAAAAAAATCACCCGCACCCGATCCGTTCACGGGCGGGCCGGGTGCGGGTCAGGTAATTTTGGGCGGGTGCGGGTCGGGTTGACGGGTTGGGTCGGGTTTGTGCATCCCTACTTGGATCTTGTAAAATTCACTAACATTCCACTACTGTACGGATTGTTAGTAAGATCTTTTTAAATCTTTTGGCAACCATGTGTACAGGAATGATCATCTCTTTATATGGATGTAAGCAATTTGGGGACCTTTTGTAAAATTATTAGTACAGTGTTGCAGTGTCTCATCATTATGATATTGTTGGTGATATTCATTGTAAGAGATGATTACTATCTAGGCACGATAGTTCATATCATCTAGTAAGAGGTATTTGCTACCGTTGTAGGTAGTTTATACTATCTAAAGAAATAATGACGAACTACAGTCATGCTTGATCCCTTCGAGCTATGGAGGAGGGTACTTAGGCAGCCGTTATACGGTTCAGCACAACTACACAAGGATGTTCATACCATCTGAAAGTGTTAGTGTGACGCATCAAAATTTTCTCGGGTTTAGCCAAACCCGATATTATACCCAATAAGTTGTCCCTTAATATTAATGTGCTTGATAGTATACATTAGGGAAACACAAAAATATTTAGCATGCTTTACAAGTGGTCAACAAGTAGACTTGGTCAAGAGAAAATATCTTATTATTATTATCATCCATGTGGTTTTTCTTGTAAAGACATGTGTAAATTTTATGTACTAAACTCCCATGCATTGCAACCAATATACCCTTTTTATGGGTCATTTCTAGGATAGCATCTCTACTCACTTTTCATTTTTCAGCCATTCATTTTTGGGAGAGAGTTTGATATATGAGAAGAGAGAAATTGTTCCATGCAAATAGAGAGAACAATCGTTCTTCTCTTTCGAAAAGGGTTACAATAGTTTGAAGTGGTTTTGGACAAGTTTTTCAAGCCGTGAATGAAAACAAAAAACTAATGTAAATGTAATTGAATTTGTGATTAAATGGTGATGGTTGATGATGTTGTTGTTCTTATTATTAAGCTCTTGTGATGGGAAATACAATGGAGGTTTGGTTGGTATGTTCTCCTTGATCTTGATTTTTGTTCTAATTCTAGGGTTCTTATGAAATTTAGGGTTTTCTCCCAAATCGGTTGGTATTGTCTATTTCATGCTAAATTCTTGTATGGGTTTGTGGAATTTTATCCGATTCATGTTGCATTAAGAGATTTGCTCATTTCCTCTTTTTTTTCACTTGTAAACCCTAATTAGTCTGTTTTTTGTTTTACTAATAGGGTTAGATCCAGTGGTTGGATTGTAAAAAAAATTTGGTATGTTATGCTTAATTATGTTATAGATGTTCTATAAAATTTCATGAGGATCAGGTCCTGTTTACTACATCAAAGATGGCTTGTTCCATGACTGCGTTCTGCAGGATTAAAACACTGGACACTCAGTTGTTCATATAATTTCTCATTGTATGTTTATCAGATTAAGCTAAAATTTTAATATAATGTTTGTATACATGTAGGTAACCTACTGAAGAAATTTCATGAAGTTCTGATCATTTTAGGCACCTCAAATCATAAGAGAACCGTGACTGAATTCTGTGTGTTGATGTTGAAAGATGTCATGTTGTAATGTGTATAATTCCGTAATAAACTATTGGAATGAGCTTATTTTTATGTATGTAGTGTGAAATTGATCCTTAAAGATATTTTATAAATTTCAGAAAAATCAGGTGCCGTTTACTAATGAAAATCTTGGACACAGTGTGACTCCATTCTGGAAACAGAAATTATGTATAGTTGTGGGATGTTGATTATCGTTTTCTTTAAGTGATATTTTCCTTAATTGCAACCGGTACATGTACCATGTTGGATTCTTAATGCTTTGAGGTCATAAATGAATCAGGGTATCGTGTACTAATCTTACTATACTAATCTTAATATGTGGATGAATGTGGAACTGTTTCGAAATGTTGTTGATAGCTTACAAAATGAATTAGTAATTGGTTATGGTCAATGAGTACTTTATCCATTTATCTAGAAGGATTTATCTCTTGTTTTAACATTATGCTTTATTATGGATATTGTGGTCTATTGTTGTTTTGAATCAGCAGGTACAGGTACAAACATAGATGATGGTATCTTGTTCATCAATGGATAGTTTCCAAGGTGATTGTTGGTTATGGGATGTGCTAGGGCTAGTTGTTGATATGCAACTCATACTATCCATATTATCTAACTTATTGTTACATTTAGAGATAGTTACTGCCTTGAGTAAGCAGTTCATACTATCTTAGAGATTGTTGCTGCTACAACAAGCAGTTCATACAATTCATACTAGCTAAACCAAAGGAAGACGAACTACGTTCGTGCTTGATCCCTTCGAGCAACGGAGAGGGCACGTAGGCAGACACTATGCGGTTCAGCACAACTGTTTGAGGTTATTCATATCGTCTAAAAGGGGTTGGTTGATGGTTGGCAGTTCATATCATCCATTCGGAGATTATTGTAACCTTGGCATTAAGAGGTAGTTGCAGTACTGGCTGTTCATACTACCGAGAGGGATGATTCCAACCTCTTCGAGCTTGTTCATATCATCTAGTGAGAAATGAAGAAGAGAATCCATACTGCTAGTGATACTTAGAGATGGTTGTTTCCCTTTAAGGAAACTCATACCATCTGAGAAGGATGGTTGCTGCCGATGGTGGTAGTTCATATCATCGACCTAAAGATGATTACTAACTATATAGAGTACTTCATATCATCTGATAAAGGAAGTTTATCTGATTGGACCGACTGAGAGTTACTAGGCCATAATTGGCACCCCCTCCACATGTGGATGAACCGTCTAGGACGACGAGATTTTCAGGTCATAATTGACAACCCACCATATCAGTGGTTACCCGGAAGACCGTTTTCGAAACAGTGGCATGACATTGGGACTGATCATCCCTCACCCATTTAAAACGATGTGTTTTGTCAGGCCGGATAGCATCCCACCACCTCGGTGACTACCCGGAAGACTGCTTTGGAAAAAGTGGCCGGTATCCGACTACCCTGATAATGAGATGACCCTTAAAACGAGGCTTCTGTTCAGTAGAATCCCAGTATCAGAACTTTATGTTCGCATGGAGATGATTGTCACCTGCACCAGGTGGCTCATATCATTTGGTTGGTTACATAAATATCAACAATGATATCTAAACGATGGAGCTTTGACAGATTCGATGACCCTCGATGGCAGTATTTTGCGTGTCTGCTTATAAAGCAGTTCAAATGAACAGTTGCTTTGAAAAACAAAATATTTAGCGAAGCTGGTAACCGACTTGATAATTTGATAAACATTTGCTTGGTAAAAATCGAATTGGTCCGAAAAATTTAAAAGTACGGTTTCTCGAGTGGCATATTGGGAAGTTGGAGCTGGCCTAATGGACCAAAACCCGATCCATTGGAAGCAGAAATTTTCAGGTCCGTCACTGTTGGTATCAGAGTAGTTCAGGTTCAAACGGGACTGTGATTTGGAACTCACCAAGCTTCTACTCATGCGGACAACAGAGCAATTCTGGTACACACAGACTGTACGTGTTGGACTCATCAGCAATTTATCATTGGAATACGACTATATGTAACTCTATTTTAGTTTTAGTTTTTATTTGAACTTCGGGACGAAGTTCTTTTATGGGGGTAATGGTGTGACGCCTCAAACTTTTCTCGGGTTTATCCAAACC
>JAJJMC010009482.1:39831-64731 GCA_023531435.1 Papaver californicum
TTTTTGGGAGAGAGTTTGATATATGAGAAGAGAGAAATTGTTCCATGAAAATGGAGAGAAAAATCGTTCTTCTCTTTCGAAAAGGGTTACAACAGTTTGAAGTGATTTTGGACAAGTTTTTCAAGCCGTGAATGAAACCGAAAAACTAATTTAAATGCAATTGAATTTGTGATTAAATGGTGATGATTGATGATGTTGTTGTTCTTATTATTAAGCTCTTGTGATGGGAAATGCAATGGAGGTTTAGTTGGTATGTTCTCATTGATCTTGATTTTGGTTCTAATTCTAGGGTTTTTATAAAATTTGGGGTTTTTTCCCAAATCGGTTGGTATTGTCTATTTCATGCTAAATTCTTGTATGGGTTTGTGGAGTTTTATCCAATTCATGTTGAATTGAAGAGATTTGCTCATTTCCTTTTTTTTTCACTTGTAAATCCTAATTAGTCTGTTGTTGTTTTACTGATAGCGTTCGATCCATTGGTTGGATTGTGATAAAAATTTAGTATGTTATGCTTAATTATGTTATAGATGTTATATAAAAATTTCATGAGGATCGGGTCCTGTTTACTACATCAAAGATTGCTTGATCCATGACTGCGTTTTGCACTATTAAAACCCTGGACACATCAAAGATTGCTTCAGATAATATCTCTCTGTATGTTTAATAAATTAAGATGAAATTTTAGTATGATGTTTTATATATGTATGTAACCTAATGTAGAAATTTCATGAAGTTCGGATCATTTTAGGCACCTCAAATCATAAGAGAATCGTGACTGAATTTTGTGTATTGATGTTGAAAGAAGTCATGTTGTAATGTGTATAATTTTGTAATAAACCGTTGGAATGATCTTATTTTTGTATACGTCGTGTGAAATTGAGCCTTTAAGATACTGTAGAAATTTCAGGAAAATCAGGTGCCGTTTACTTCTGAAAATCTTGTGACTGCATTCTGGAAACAAAAATTATGTATAGTTGTGAAATGTTGATTACCGTTTTCTTTAAGTGATATTTTCCTTAATTGCAACCAGTACATGTACCATGTTGGATTCTTAATTCTTTGAGGTCATAAATGAATAAGGGTATCGTGTACTAATCTTACTGTAGTAATCTTAATTTTTGGATGACTGTGGAACTGTTTCGAAATGAATTAGTAATTAGTAATTAGTTATAGTCAATGAGTACTTTATCCATTTAGCTAGAAGTATTTATCTCCTGTTTTTATATTATGCTTTAGTATGGCTGTTGTGGTCTATTGTTGTTAACAGGTGCAGGTACAGGTACAAACATAGATGATGGTATCTTGTTCATCAATGGATAGTTGCCAAGGTGATTGTTGGTGATGGGATGTGCTAGGGATAGTTGTCGCTATGCAACTCATACTATCCATATTATCTAACTTAATGCTACATCTAGAGATAGTTACTGCCTTGGGTAAGCAGTTCATACTATCTTAGAGATTGTCGTTGCTATGACAAGCAGTTCATACAATTCATACTAGATAAACGAAACGAAGACGAACTACGGTCGTGCTTGATCCCTTCGAGCAACGGAGAGGGTACGTAGGCAACCGCTATGCGGTTTAGCACAACTGTATGAGGTTATTCATATCGTCTAAAAGGGGTTGGTTGTTTCTTGGCAATTCATATCATCTATTCGGAGATGATTGTAACCTTGGCAGTAAGAGGTAATTGCATTACTGGCTGTTCATACTACCGAGAGGGATGATTGCAACCTCTTCGAGGTTGTTCATATCATCTAGTGAGAAATGAAGAAGAGAATCCATACCGCTAGTGAGACTTAGAGATGGTTGTTTCCCTTTAAGGAAACTCATACCATCTGAGAAGGATGGTTGCTGCCGATGGTGGTAGTTCATATCATCGACCTAGAGATGATTACTAACTATATAGAGTAGTTCATATCATATGAGAAAGGAAGCTTATCAGATTGGAACGACTAAGAGTTACTAGGCCATAATTGGCACCCCCTCTACATGTTGATGAACCGTCTGGGACGACGAGCTTGTCAGGCCTTAATTGGCAACCCACCATATCGGTGGTTACCCGGAAGACCGTTTTGGAAACGGTGGGATTACACTGGGATGACCATCCCTCACCCGTTTAAAACGGTGTGTGTTGTCAGTCCGGCTAGCATCCTACAACCTCGGTGGCTACCCGGAAGACTGTTTTGGAAAGAGTGGCCGATATCCGACTACCCTAACAATGAGATGACCCTTAAAACGAGGCTTCTGTTTAATAGAATCCCAGTATCAGAACTTTATATTCGCTTGGAGATGATTGTCACCTGCACCGTGTGGTGGTTGACAGATTCGATGACCCTTGATGGCAGTATTGTGCTTGTCATCTTATAAAGCAGTTCAAATGAACAGTTGCTTTGAAAGCCAAAATAATTAGCGAAGCTGGTAACGGACTTGATAATTTGATAAACATTTGCTTGGTAAAAATCGAATTGGTCCGAAAAATTTAAAAGTACGGTTTCTCGCGTGGCGTATTGGGAAGTTGGAGCTGGCCTAATGGACCGAAACCCGATCCATTGGAAGTAGAAATTTTCTGGTCCGTCATAGTTAGTTACTGGTGACAGTTCATACCATCTATTCAGAGATGATTGCAACCTTCACAGTACATATATTGTTTGTAAGAGGTAGTTGCAGTAGTGGCTGTTCATACTACCTAGTGAAGAGATGATTGTTATTTTCCAGTTCATATCATCTGATATAAATGTGAGATAGAGATGATTGTTGCCTCTTCAAGGTAACTCATATCATCTGATAATTATACAATCTGTAAGACAACATATGATTATTACCATTCAAGGTAATTCATATCATCTGTCTCGGCACGTGAGTAAAGCAATTGTTATTATTGTACGAGGTAATTTATATCATCTGAGAAGGATGGTTGTTGTACATGGTGACAATTCATACGATCGATCTGGAAATGATTACTAACTCTTTTCAGTAGTTCATATCCTTTGAAAAAGATGATCTTTTGAGCTTCACCTAGTATTGTGAGTTGTTAGGTCCACTAGGGCTCCCACCTACGGGTAGCTACCCAGAAGACCGTTAGCTGTAACGGTGGTTGGTATCAGACTACCCTGGCATTGGCATTGACTATCCCTCACCCGTCTGGTACGGTGTGTGTTGTCAGGCCTTAATTAGTTCCCACCTACGGGTAAGCAACCCAGAAGATTGTTAGCTGTAACAGTGGCTGGTATCCGACTACTCTGGCACGAGATATTGTATCTTCATAATAAAACGAAGGGAATCATATGTAGGATTTGATGACCCTTGAAATATAAGATATATGTTTGCATGATCCAAAAGCAATTTGGGATAAACCGATAAAAATTTCTTTGGAAAGATCGAATTGGTCATAAAAATATTTAAAAGCCTATTTCTCGAGTGGCTTATCGGGAAGTTGGAGATGGCCAAATGGGACGAAACTCGACCCACTGGAAGTAAAATTTTCTGGTCCGTCACAGGTTTTCTAATGTTTTTTTATCAATGGGTAGACTTTGTATTAAAAAAAATTATCGCTTGAACATGTTAAGATTTAGTCATTATCACTGTATTAGGTTCTCTACATGTGTCTGCTTCTCTCCTTAGTCGTCCAATCAGGAAGGATTCCACTAAAGTCAGTTCTGTGAATACAAAGCCCAGGATTAGGAGGGCTATGTTGGCGTGCGTGTGTCTAGTGCTCAAGGCTTTTTGGTATATTTTTTATCTTTGTATTTGGTGTATTTGAGATGTGTTACTTTGATTAAAGGGGAGTTAGAAACCCATTTCCTAGTCTTTTTACTCGCTTATTTCATATTTTACTTGAAATTAGTCCACAAAGGCAGCCGCATTGCATGTCAATAAGCCATTATTAGAAATTACCAAGTAAGTCCTCTACCTTATATAAACTGACTAATTTGATTGGTTCGTCCATGATAAGATTTATTGTAAGCACGACACAGTTGATGTTGCTACATGGTCAAATTGTATGAGCTCATATTATGAATTTGTTTTCAGGAGCTAAATGGGTTAACACATTTACAATTGTAGATCAGATGATCAAAATTCAAAGCAAATGGGAAAGTTATAGCTTCTGAAAGATGACGTAGATACACAATCCATTACATCGTAATAATATTTGTCCATTCTTTCAGCATATTGTGTTATATATGTCTAATTAACTTTTAAGGCTGATAGTATGTATGGAAACAAAGAAAACACCATGTAACATAATTATAATCTTGATAACATTATCAATAATTTGGACATGTACTTCATAATTTAGTTCTTTTTTTGTTTTTTCCGGGTTCCTGTTGCTTGAGGCCTGTCTCTTACTTGGGTTTTTTTTATTGTTGTAACTGTTGAGCTTGTTTTGCTTATCTATACATGGTAGGCACTTTATATGTTGTTACTTTTTGCCGATCCAAAAATAAATAAATTATTAATTATAATATACTACAAGTATTTAATTAATATTTAATTTTTATTTTACCTTATTTTTTATGGGACTGAGATAATATTATCTTTGATGAAAACCCAATTTGAAGGTTAAAAGCAGTAAATAATTTAATTTATGATGGGACTTAAAGAAATAAAATTTCCATATCAATATTGGCAGGCAAACACATCTACATAATGGTGGTGGTATTCACAAGTGGTACCCGTTCAAGTTCTAAAATATCAACTGCTCCGTTTGCATATAAATATTGGAACCTGAATTAGTTTCTTATTACTGTACATGCTTACATTTGTTTTCCTTTTCCTCCATGTATTTATGATAATCCTTCTTACCGGACCGTGTGAACCTTTTGTTTATATTAATATTTCAGTTGAAACTCTTGAGTTGTTAATTCTTAATCATGTTAATTTTCAGACTTTACACAGGAAATTCTGAACTCAACCTGAACTCAAGGAAGTATCTGAACTCATCCATATATTCTTTAATTTCTTTACAGAAAAGAAGTCTTTGGTTTATTATACTTTTGTTCCATTCATTTGATATTATTCTCTAATTTTGTTAAATTGATATTTTAAAGCCCTTAATATGCATGCCTAATAGCTAGACTACTCCTTCTTACATCCTATGTACTGTCAAGGAAGTTCCACTACATACCTCATCATACAATTACATATCTCTTGACTAGTTAAACTGATATGAATGCCTACCCCATCATACAATTACATATCTCTTGACTAGTTAAACTGATATGAATGCCTGGGCGGTTAAAAATTACTTCTTCTGTCCCAGTTACATTTTAGCTTAAAAATAAATAAAACTGAAAAAACTAAAAGTATCTAGTTTATAAAAGGAATATAGTTTTTTTTTTCTTCCATGTATGTCTGAATTTATAATTAATAAGCTACAAACTTTAATTTTTAACCCAGCCGTGGGCGCGATAGTTAACTTTGAATTAGGTTCATTCATTCATATGCAACAGGTTTACAAATTAACTCTGAGCTCATTTTTCTTTTCAGTGTTATGATAAACTCCTTTTTTGTAGTTTAGCCATTAACTATTTATTGAATACTCCTAATTTGCAGTATATCTCAGACCCATATTTCTTTATAAATTAAGCTACTGCAATTTATTATAGATGTAGTCTAAAGGTGCATGCTAAGCACATCGGTTTCGAGCTCCTAAATTGATTACAATCTCAAGTATTTCTTTCACCCAAGGTAGCGCAGGTAGGTACATTTTTGAAGGGTGCAAAACTACACGCCATATCCATATATATGACTCACTATAATTAGAACTTAATTAGAAATTTGAAGTAAAAGATTTGATAAAATTTTGAAGTTTGTAAATTTACAAAGTTATAATCGAGTAATTTTGTGAATTTTTGGAGGTGCATGCATGGCATGGTTAATCAAATAAAGAATGAAAACTCCATGGTAAAGCCAGATCTGGCATATTTTAGTTTGAGTTCAGTTAGAGTTAGGTGTAAATCATTTTGAAATCGCCATATAGTTTCTTCTTATCAGGCGGGTTAAATGAGAAAAAACTCTTAAAAGATATTCCCATGATGATCGAGATTTAATTAATTAGTGATCCCCATAATGTAATTATTATTTTGGAAACTGTGTCAGAGACCCCCATAAACTCATCAGACATAGCTAGCTTTGCCCTGCAGCTAAAACTAGTGGATCCATCACCTCTATCTATCTACTAGGAAATAGGGACATGATGTTATGTATATAATAAGTGGCGAACAAGTACATATGTGCTTTCTAATTTAATTTCCCACTAATGAAAGCATGCATATATGGGTGTACTTAATTACTGGAAATCTTACTAATAATACATATCTCATAATTCCATAAACACTGAAAATTGCATCAGCTGATTTAAGGTCAATTCTAGAGCGGTGGACATGCACAAACTCCCAAGCTTAACTTCCTTACGCCAACTAGCAGGTTAACGGCCGTGCAATGTGCAATGAGAATAACCCTACTTAGCTAGCTAAATAATCACCTGTTGCAAAAACCCCTATATCCTCGTTAATATTACTTGCAGAGCATGTAAGACCCTATGGGAACCAAATTTCTACGGTCACTGGGGAAGAGTTAGCCGAGACAATTCCTTCTTAAATTAAAAAAATAAATAATTATCCAAAATATATTAACAGTATAATCGGCCGAGTTATGTATCCTAATAACATAATGTTCCATTTAGGAGTTATTAAAAAAATAAATCATAAGTATTAATTTATGGGTTACATGCTGACACGAGTCATCACCCTAGTTCTTGAACTGTGCTCAATTTATGGGTTAATCCTAATAACATAATGTTCCATTTAGGAGTTATTTTAGTAAAATCAAGCAGTTTTTAAAAAATTTAAAGTAAAATTGAAATATATCCCAGATTTGAACTAGTAATTAAAAAATATATCATATAGTGTTAGAAATTAAGGAATGTATTCTAGACGTTCATTTTATCTGTTAAATGGACAGTTATGTCTTTATCCGAAAATGTTGGAGAAATATTGGAGAGTGATTATGCATTGAAAAGGTAGTTCTTTTACGTTTTATTTTATATGGTACTAATGTTTTGATTACTCAATCCTAAATTTCTATGTTAATGCTCGACGACCTTTGGACTCTTTAAAATTCCTATGTTCTTCTAGCTAAATGATCCTGGAAGTTTGTACTTCCATTACTGACAGTGTCACGCTCTTTTGTTTCATTCGGTTTCACAGAACAATATTTTTCTTAAGTCTCTTAAGAAGTTTTCCTTAGCACAAAATTAAGGATTCCATAATATATGTATTTATAATTAAATTAATCCAATAAGGATGTTTGCATAACTTATGTAACCCATTTAGGGAACCTAACCTAATTAAGTATTCATTAGACTATGATCAGCTGTACCTGTACCTACTATATATATACACATAGTTTGTCATGGTATTTTCACTTCATCAAGTTACCAACAAACAAAGAAGTTCTCACTTCTCACCCTAATTAAACATAAATCAAAACCTAAGAATAGGAGTATAACACTAAAAAGATGACAGGATTTGGTTCACCTTGTGGAGCTTGCAAATTTTTGAGAAGAAAATGTTTAAGGGGTTGTGTTTTTGCTCCTTACTTTTGTCATGAGCAAGGAGCTATACATTTCGCTGCAATTCACAAAGTTTTCGGCGCAAGCAATGTTTCGAAGCTTCTCACTCATCTTCCGTTGGGTGACCGCTGTGAAGCTGCTGTTACAATTTCGTATGAAGCTCAGGCTAGAATCCAAGATCCTGTATATGGATGTGTTTCTCACATCTTCGCTCTCCAACAACAGGTATATTTGCATGTACATTCTCCATTTTTAAGAATGTTAATTATCGTAATGGATCCCTGATTTAAAGTTCCGATCCTGATTTAGTTTTTTACTTAATTTTTTCCGCATCGGTTAGATTAAAGGTAGTCCCTTTAATCTAACTGAATTGTCACTTTTCGTACGTTTTCTTATGATGTTTTCCTTGGTGTTTTAGGTTGTGAGCTTGCAAGCAGAAATAACGACACTGAGAGCACAACAAGCAGCCCAGGGTTTCGTCAATGGAGGAAACATTACTACTTCAACAAATGATCATATTCATCAACAAGGCAATCACAGTAACAAATTGTTTTACGGAGATTTTCTTACTACATATCCACAAGATCATATTCAAGCTTTGAATATGCAGTTAGACGAATCGAAGATCTTATGGGAACAGTTATATCAAAACAATGCTACTTCCATGAATGATAGTATTAGTGCTATCACTGATGATGAAAACATGTTTTATTATGAAAATGAAGTAGTGAATGCAAGTAACCAAATGAGTCAAGAATATCATGATCATGAACCTTCTACAGTACCACCAGAAGAAACCATTCATCAGTTTATGACTAGTGCAAGTCTTGATGAGCAGCAATATATATACTCATCTGACGAACATCATCAACATGCAGCAATGGCTTCTCTATACCTCGATGACATGCAAATGAATAATGCAAGGAAGTGGACATTCCAAGACACAGATCAAGTCGACCTTCTCTGTATCTCTTAATTAATTCTTATAAATCCCATAATTAATAATGTTACTTAATTTTTGGTATCCGGAGTAACATGAGTACTAACTACCATAATCATCGAGAGATTTAATATGTCTGTAGCTCTGTCTGTCTTTCTGATAATGATGAAAACTCAATTCTATGTGCTTTTAAGATTCACTCTCAAATTGTCTTCATTTACTCTCCAAGGTGGATAAGCTTGTCTCTCTACGTTAATTGTTCAGGTTTAAGGCTCCAACCAGTAACATAGCTTTCAACTACCGTAGCCTTTATAAGGAACTTAAAAAGGACATCTAATTGGTGTACATGAAATTAAGGATGGGAAGCTTACTGAGCCAACAATGTATATTGTGTTGTTAGGAGAATAAAAAATGTATGGACTTTTCCTTCCAAAACTACCGATCGAGACAACTATAAGTTGTTATCCGCAAGATGAAGCAATATAAAATCAAAATGCATCACCTAGTCCTGCAAGTCCAAGTTTCGTAAATAGCATTTTGATCAAGGGTCTGCGAATCAATATGGCGAGGTTCATCATCAGATATGGAGTTGATACAGCCCACTTATACATCGCTTCTCGCAACGCATTCTCTGTGCTCAGCGTCTGTAACTCCATGGATCAATATAAGCTCCTTTGATCCCCTTTATAAGACATGCATGAAGCAGAGAAAGAATTTCTCTTCACAGAGAATCTGTAATTGATTGAATCAAAATCATTCAATGATACAAAGAAGAGGAAAGTAGTTTATAACTGACACACATGCTAACATGCACCTCTATGACAGCCTGTACTACTAACCTACACCTGAAAGACACATGTGTGCACATCACACTTCTGGACTTGACTCACATGTGTGCACAACACATTTACAGACACATAACCTGACTCACATGTGTGCACAACACACTTACAGACATATAAAGTAACAACTTAGAACAGTGTAAGGGAGGTGTAACAAGTCTGTGCTATTAGCCCCCTCAAGTGAAAACAAGGCAGTTTGAGGAAGCACTTTGAACTTGCCTCTTAGAAAAGCAAATCGTGGGCCAGCCAGAGCTTTGGTAAAGATATCAGCAGCCTGACCATGAGTTGAAATGTAAGAAATCTGCAAGCTCTTAGACTGAACTAGCTCCCTCACAAAATGGTAGTCAATTGCCAGGTGTTTCATCCTTGTGTGAAAAACAGGATTGGAACAAAAAGAAATAGCACTAAGATTGTCACAAAGCATGGATGGAGGTGCTGGCAAGAATACATGAAGATCAGTGAGTAGCCTACACACCCAAAGTAGCTCAGCTGCAGAATTTGACAGACTTCTGAATTCTGCCTCAGTAGAAGATCTTGCAATAGAGGATTGCCTCTTACTAGACCAAGAAATTGGTGTGCTCCCAAAGAAAATGCAGTACCCCCCTGTGCTCCTTCTGGAATCAGGATCCCCAACCCAGTCAGCATCACTAAATCTATGAACAGAGCATAATCCCTTGCTAAACAGAACACCATAGTCAAGTATGCCTTTGACATATCTCAAAATTTTCTTAGCAGCAACAAAATGAGCAATAGTAGGATTCTGCATATGCTGACATACCTGATTGACTGAATAGAAAATCTCATGTCTAGTCCAGGTTAGGTACTGCAAAGCACCAACAAGAGACCTATAAGAAGAGGGATCATGTAGAAAATCACCAGAATCTTCCTTAAGTTTTGATCCAACAAGAACAGGAGAAGAGAAATATTTGGCCCCTGCCATATCAAATTTTGTGAGAAGATCTAAGGCATATTTTGTTTGAGATAGAAACAAACCATGTGCATTCCTCTTAACTTCAAGGCCTAAGAAGTAATGAATAGCTCCAAGATTCTTGATAGGAAAGTGAGTCTGAAGCTCAGTGATGAGTGTAGTGCAGTAAGGCTGAGAACTGCAAGTAAGTAAAATGTCATCTACATAAACTAGAAGAACAATAATTCTGGAACCTACTTTATGCACAAAAAGTGATGAGTCTGCTGAAGAAAGCTTGAAGTTATAAGAAACAAGAAAAGTGAACATCTTATCATACCAAGCTCTTGGTGCCTATTTAAGACCATATAATGATTTTTGTAGTTTGCAAACATGGGCAGGATGATCAGGGTCCTCAAATCCAAGAGGTTGAGTCATGTAAACATCTTCAATAAGATTTTCATGTAAAAAGGCATTGCTCACATCAATATGAAGGATAGGCCAACCATAATTGACTGCCAGTTCCAGAAGTAGTCTAATTGTGGTTGGTTTTTCTACTGGACTAAAGGTGTCAGTATAGTCAAGACCCTCTTTCTAAGAAGAATCATGTGGAACAATGGTCCAAGTACCAGCAGATTGTAATGCATTGTATTCATCAAGTAAGGAAACATACCAATTTGGATCCCTCTTAGCTTGACTAGCAAAGGTGGGTATAGATGGTGGAGTTAAAGCAATTAAGGCAGCAGAAGCGTGTGTTTAGTAGAGAATACCTTTTTCTTAAAGATGCCATGTTGACTCTTGTAGTCATAAGATTCCCTTTAGATGACAAAGGAGATAAAGCTGGTGAGACTCAACACTAGTAGGGATATTTGAATTATCTGGTGAGACATCTGGATCAGCAGTAAGAGGTGCATCATAGAGGAAGATGGAGGAATACACTACACACTGGTAGAGTTAGTTAATGCAGATGTTACAGATGTAGCTAGAGCAGATGCAGTGTCAGAAGGAAAACAGTCAGCAGTAATTGAAGTAGGTGAAGCCATTGGGTGTAGATGATGGGACAGAATAATGAGATTCCTTCAAAGGATATGAAAGTTCATCAAAGACCACATGTCTGGAGATATAAATCATGTCAGATTTGTAATCCAAGCATTTGTATCCCTTGTGATTACTGATGTAGCCTAGAAAGATACAAGAGATGCTTCTAGAAGACAATTTGTCAGATGAGTAAGGTTTTAACCAAGGAAAACAGTGACAACCAAAAGATCTAAGAAAAGTATAATCATGAAGTTGATTGAATAAAGTTTCAAATGGAGATTTGATCCCCAAGGATCTAGTTGGGAGACTGTTTATAGTGTAATTGGCAGTGCTAAAGGCCTCAACCCAGTAAGCTCCAGATAAACCATCTTGAATGGGATAGGTTCTTCCAATATCAACTAAATGTCTGTGTTTAGATTCTGCCACACCATTTTTTTAGGTGTGTGAGGGAAGGAGATTTCATGGATTATACCATTATCATCAAGAAAATAGGATAGTTCTTTATTGAGAAATTCACCACCACCATCAGTTCTGACTACTTTAATGAGACAATCCAATTGAAGCTCAACTTTAGATTTGAATTTGAAAAATATTTTCTTGAAATCAGATTTATCACAAAGAGGATATTAGCAACAAAATTTAAAGTAGTCATCTACTATGTTCACATAATATTTGTAACCACAAGAAGAAGTTACAAGACATGGACCCTAAAGATCAAGATGTAAAAGTGCTAAAGGTTTTGTGTTTGAGTGGATAGACATAGTAAATGGTAATTTGTGACTCCTCCCTAGTTGACAATCATTACAGAAAATTGGTGTGGTGATTACATTATTTGTAGATAAAGACTTACACACATGTTGAAAAGTTTGAAAAAAAGTGTGAGCAAGTCTCTTATGCCAAACTTCTGGAGATACAACAGTTGTGACAGCAGAGAAATCTTTATTTGAGGAAGGGTGTAGAAAATGAATTGGATATAGTCCATTTTTATGTGGACCTACAAAAGTATTTTCCCAGTTGAAAAATCCTTCACAAAGAACCCAGAACAATCAAAATTTATTGAGCAATTGTTGTCAGAAGTAGACTTGTGAACAGACAAGAGATTTTGAGTTGATGGTTGTGCAAGATGAATGTCATTAAGAGTAAAATTGTAGAATGGTGTAGATTTTAAAGAGTAACCAGTATGAGTTATATACATACATTCTCCATTTGCTTCTTGAATCTCATCAGTACCACCATAAGGAGAAAGACCTTGCATCTCGGATTCATCATGAGTAATATGATTGTTGGCACCGGTGTCAGCATACCAGGGATTTTCACCCATTATATTTGCAAAAGATAGCATAGCAGTCAAATGTTGTGGAGTATGATTATTTTGATATGTAAATTTTAGCCTGTTTCTGCATTCAAGAGCACCATGACCAGATTTGCCACATATCTGACAAACAAGATTTGAAGAAGTAGATAAAGGTTGAGGAACAACAGTAGATCTTATGGAGCTCACATGAGATGGAACTGAGCTGTTACTTGATGACAAATGAGTTAAAGATCTGCGATATTGGAAATTAGGAGGTCTACTAGGTCTTATAAATTGTGAATTAGGATTAGGAAATCTACTTCCAAAACTTCTATTTTAGGATCTTAATTTGATGTATGTGCAACAAAGGCTCTACTTGCAGATTCATTCAGTAAAGCTTTATTTCTGTCAGTAATTATTGCTTCTTCACTAAGCAGATTATTGTGCAGTTCAGTACATGATATAGGAGGGTTTTTATGTCTCATAGAAGTTGCAAAGGGTATATAATCTAAGTTTAAAGCAGATAGAGTGATAATCTATGATTGTAGCATTTTTATCAATCCATTCAGTATTCAAAGGATTTTCTACTTCATTTCTTGATTTCTCTTTGATGTATATTGAACAGAACAGATGAAAGTTCCATCAAGAAATTTCTGAATCTTGTATTTCTGGATAACTGGAAGCATGATATTTTTTCGGTAATGTAGTTGTCATATTTAAGTTTTATTATAATAAAGTTTGTAAGCTGGTTTAGTGAAACCTTTGAGATGGAGTTTGAAGTTTAATTCTCCATGTTTGTTAATGAATGTTCTGTAAACTCACAGATCATAAAACAGAACAAGAACAGGAAAGAAAAATTGAAGATTAACAGAATGAATCAATTGAAGTAATGAGGATCACAACTTAATGTTTCTCTGATACCATAGAAGAAATGAAACGGAGAAAGAATTTTTCTTCACAGAGAATATGTAATTGATTGAATCAAAATCAGTCAATGATACAAAGAAGAGGAAAGTAGTTTATAACTGACACACATGGCCTGTACTACTAACCTACACCTGAAAGACACATGTGTGCACAACACACTTCTGGACTTGAATCACATGTGTGCACAACACACTTACAGACACATAACCTGGCTTATATGTGTGCACAGTACACTTATAGACATATAAGGTAACAACTAAGAACAATGTAAGGGAGGTATAACAAGTCTGTATTATTACCCTTAACAGCATCCTGATAGCTCTTTTTGTTGCCTTATCAAAACAAGTGCATATCTTAATTAATTATTAAGAAATGCAAGGGATGACGAGTAAGAGACCATATTACGAAGGGGTAGGTAATACTTGATGAAGATTGACGGTTTTAAACTGAATTTAATCATCCGATATCTCAGAACATGTATCACTGTATTGGGTACCTTTTATGTGGACCATAAGGCTCAACAAACATAGAGTTTTCTGTGGAGGCCCAAGTTGAAAATGGAGATTAAAGTGAAATAAAAGGGATATGGTTAGGGTAGTGTACAGGAGAAAGATATTTGCATCAATACCAGTGTAGTACGTATCGGCCGGTAAGGCCGATATTTCACCGGTTTTACCGGTATCGGACGTACACAGAAACGAAACACCCAAAATCAGCGGTACGGTATTTTACCGAAAAAATCGACCGGTACGGTCCAATAGCGGTATAACCCGATATTTTCGGGGGGTTTTTTTGTCCATTAGATTAGACTCTAATCTAATCCAACGCTCCATATTCGCTACAAAAGGGTAAAGCCATCGATTTTGTATGAGGATTTCATTTCTCTGCGCCTCCATCTCTCCATTTCTCTCTGCATATCTCTCTTCAATGAATTTCTCTGGTTTTTCTTTGGCTCCTATGATTATCCATTGTTCTCCCATTTGACGCTTTAATCTCTCTTCATTTCTCTCGCTACAGAAGATTAAAGCTATCGATCCTTACTTCTGATTCTCTTCAATCTCTCTGGATTCAATCTCTCTTCATTTATCTCTTCAATTTCTCTGCTGCAGAGCACGAATTTAATAGGTATTCTCTTTAAATTTTTTTAGTATTAATCTTTGATTAGATTTTATACCCAATTTTTGATTAGATTTTCTACCCAATTTAGGGTTCCCTGTTTCTGTAGTTATCTGGATCTGATTATGTATGGGGTTTGCTTAGGTTTTTGTTTTGATGCTGCTTACCTATAAATTGATGTTTCTTGCTTGAATTGTGTGTGTTTGCTGCAGTTAGTGTGTTTGATGTTTCTTGCTTGAATTTTGTGTGTTTTGTTTTCATGCTGCTTACCATCATTATTATTGTTGCTTTGTGCTACATATTCGAGGGTTAACCATAGTTTATCTATGAATGGAGTCAGCATTAGCATCCCACCATCTGAAAAATATAGAATAGTCCAGCAAAACCTTATCTTGGTTTTGTTATCTGTAATGGCAACCATGCAACCTTTGCAGTTTGTTATCTGGAGTGGGTTGCACAGGCCGAGCTTGGTATTCACACTACCTTTGTTTCAATGCCTGTGGGAGTGAACTCAAGCGAAACAGGTACTTCTCTCTGAAATATAAGTCAATATTCATTCACGTCCCTTGTTATTGGATTAAAGTTCCAGATTCCAGTCTATGTCTATGTGGTTTGGTTTTGTATGAACATTGTTTTCATTACAATGACTATTAATGGACTAATCTTGGTTGAAAATATCGTCAAATGATAGAAAATGTATGCTTATGTCCTGTATTTAATTTACTTACTTTTAATAGGTGGAGTGTATTTCCCTCTTTGATGCTTATTTTTCCTTATCTTAAAAGGATTTTTAATAGAAATAAAATGATTTGTTTTTCTCTTTAATAGAAATACTTTACTGAAGCAAAACTTTTTATTTTTCTCTTTAATAAAAAAAACTTTAGAAGTACTTCTTTAATAAATACATACACGATGTGTTATCGGTTCTAACTCACCGAATATTGGTTGTTCCAGTATTGGGTGTGTGCATCCATTTTTCACAGAGATTTGATCATTTCATAATCGAAACGTTTTCCATCGTCAAAGATGATCATTGTTGGTGTACCGAAATGCATATTATGTTTCGAAGATAAATTTGCAGATGTGAACCGCCTCCTTTTTTACTAGAGTTACTACCTCGACCCATTTGGTGAAGTAATCGGCTGTAACTAGCTAAAATTTGACGCCCCCAAGCGCAGCGGAAAATGGACCTACAATATCCAATCCCCACCTTCTAAATGGCCTTGGGATCATGATCGTATGTAACTCATTAGTCAATCTCTTTATCAGAGGGTCATGTAGCTGGCAAGTGATGCATTTATTTGTATATTCTTTTGTGTTATTCTGCATATAATTCCAGAAGTATTCTTGGGATAAAAGCCTATGTGCCAGATTCCTTCCTCAAAATGATTCTCACAGCACCCTTTATGTGCCTCAGCGAACAATTGTTTCTCTACCTCTCGAGTCACATAAGGCAGGTATGGTTCCACTACAATTATTTTATTTTATTTTATTTATTTATTTTTTTGTAGAGATCACCTTTAATCATGCCAATACATATATTCCATAATCTTTATATGTGCACTTTCAATAATACTTGTTTACTATTTTATTTAAATTTTTTTCCTTTATTCTTGAAGGTTTTTAAATGACACTTTATTTTTTCCTATTTCCTTATTATAATTTTCTTTTGCAAGTATTTCTTGAATAAATACATGTAAAAAGTGTTCTTAATTCTGACTAAAACCAAGGTGTGCGTGGACTATAAACTAGATTTATAATATAGCAGTCATTGAGGACTTACCTCATCGACTGTCGGTCGTTCCTTCAACCCTAGCCGTCCACATTACTTGTGATGATATTGAAAAGGACGTACCTTATTGTCCGACCTTTGTTTTTTCTTGATATTTGGATAAGCTCTCACAACATAAGATGTTGTTGTTGTTGATGATGTAGGTGTCACATTGACCCCTTCACGGAATGGTGGATTGATGGACATTTGATCTACTCGAACTCTGGCACCTGCATCACCATTTCCTCCAGTTTAACTTGCTTGTGAAGTCTCCATGTGATTTTTTTGTTTTGTTTTGCAGTTCTTCGGAACATTAAATTTGCAACAGTTAAAAATGTTCTTGTTTCAGAATACCTTTCGGTAACGTCATTGGCACATTTTTGTGTCGGATTTGTCTCAATTATTTATAATTGATAGTGCTCGATTATGTACTAATTTTGACATTTATTATGTTTGTAGATATTTTTGGAAAAATAAATAATCGTGCAAAAATCGGCTAAAAAGTATTAAAGGCACCCTCGGAAATGATAAGGGCACCCCCAAGAGTTTTGAGAAAAGCACCCAACTTATTGATAAAGGCACCCACCTTCCTAATTGAATACCATGGATATTTACTGATTTCACATAAATCCTAATTGAATACTTAGGTATTTTTAGGATATCTAACTATCTTCATAACTCCTAATCCAATACACCCTGTTAATTTTTCAATACATGGTACTTGCTCTAAAATGGAATGCTAGAAAAAAATTCTATGCAAACCAAAAAAGAAAATCATAAAAACAGATACGCATTCGTGTGAGATCTAGTTCACCCAAAATGGTTAACCACCCCAAGTAAGATACTAGTATGGGGTGTCCTATTTTTTTTTCTTAATACTACCGATCACAAGACTTTTTGTGATCTTTTATGAAACGGATAAAAGGCGAACTCATGACCTTTCTTTATCTTTTTCCAAATGAAAAAAGATTAGGGGCGGATTCAGCTTATGTATGGATGGGTTATTGCCCGCTCCAAAGCCTAATGTTAGTTATAAAGACTCTTTTTTAACCTTTGTTCGAAACGAATTTTTAGGACCATGGTTTTTATTTCATTTTTTTGGGGGTCATGGAATGATTAAGTCATCCATTATCCTTATCGTAGTGAGATTAACTGGTTAAATTACCCTTTAATTTATAAGCCTATATTTATTTATTTTTTAAAACCCCAAAATAATAGACTTTTCCAAGACCATTTTATCTCTCCGCAAGCTTATAGCATGGATAGGAAAAAATCTTGCATATCTATTCATATATCCTTGGATCTATCCATGGGAAAGACGATAAAAATCCATTTTACTGCTAAGTGGTTCCCATGATTTAAATTCACTCATTTGAGAATACGTGGAGGTTGGTTCTTATGGTAAGGCAAATTTTTTAATTTGTTATGTCACGTGGGTTGTTAAATATGTTTTTCCATTACGATAAGAATAACTTTAATAAAATAATATATTTAATTATGTTAGGTAGGATTGTTATTAATAAAAAAAATTATTTATATATTTATCGAAATCTTTATAAAATTTTAGTTATTATTATATATTTAACGGATTATAAAATAGAAGAGAAGAAGATATAAAATAATACCTATAAAAAAATGTCTACCGCTTGAGATAGATTCTTTATGGCCAGCGGTAGAGACTTGATCGCACCGAGCGATCAAAACTTTATCTCGATGGGATAAGTGATAAATTTTCCACTTGGCCCATTATGATTGTCACTTAGACAGTTTCATAGTAGATGCAAAAATGACAAATCGACAGATTTAAGGACCGTTCTTAAGGCGAAAAAGAGCCTACTGAAGACCCATTTTAACCATAATTTGTTCATAAAATAGGTTCCCAAGCCCATTTCATCTCCCTGCCCGGTCTAAGTGGATCCTAATAGACCCACTAAAGTTTGATTACTATTGGGGGGTCTATTGAAGGACACTTTACTAGTAAGAATTTATTGACTAAATAGAATTCCATTCCAATCCAATGAATTTATACATTCAGTCACTGAGTCCGTCATCTACACATCATCATCATATAATACCAAAGACTACACTGATAACCAAGTCTCTCCCTAGACCTAGAGGAGGAGGAGGAGGAAGAAGAAGAAGAATTTGGGGCACTTTTCTTGTTCCCTTGAAACCAGGCACCACCGCCACCACCACCACCACCACCACCACCATATCGAGGTTGGTAGAGAAAGAGAATGTGGGGGGATGTTGAAAGCATTAAAGAAACTGTTTTCCCTTTGTTGGAAACCATTTTCTGTTAATCCACTTTCATCTTCATCATCTGATGATGGAAATAATAATAATAATGATGTTAATGGTAAAAGAGATCGGAACGATAAATTATTATGGTATAACGAATTAGGTAAATGTTCATCTGGTGATTTCTCCATGGCTGTTGTTCAAGCTAATCAAGTTCTTGAAGATCAATCTCAGATTGAATCTTATGGTGGTGATACTACTTTCGTTGGTGTTTATGATGGTCATGCTGGTCCCGATACTGCTCGTTATGTTTGTGATCATCTCTATCGACATTTTCGCGGTTCGTTCTTTCTCCTTTTTGATTTCAATTCAATTATTGTAATTTGAGTTCTTGGTATCTAATCCGATGAAAGAAAACTTAGGTTTTGATAAAATTGGCGAATTTTTGGTGTGTTTTTGTTCCCTAATTTGATGAAATTCTGTAGAATTAGTGTACTAGGGTAATGTGGATTTGTGAAGCATATAGAATACCAACAACCCTTTTCTTGTGAGTAGGTTTTTCGAGGAGAGTTAGGTTTAATAGGTCTGTACAGAAACTTGGTTATTGTTCTTGTCGATGTTAGTTTGGGTGTCTAAACTTTGTCATGCTCTTCTTGGTGCAGCAAAAATGCCCGAATTCTGCCGAAACTATTTTAGTGTGATTGTTCATGCTTATGAAGCAATTGACTGATAAAGTCCCGGATTTCATCTTCTAGCTTGTTAAGTTTTTCAATTACTTCAGTGCATTTGTGTATCTTGCTTTGTTGAGTTTACGGGGGATGAAAAGTAGTACGGTAACGTGGTTCAGTAGAGCATATTGTGTCTGAGTCTTGGTAATAGCTTAAGTTGGAGTGTGTGGGTTTGTATCATAAGAGGAACTTATCTTGTTACTGAGTTAATATAGGCGTTATGATCACTTCACAGAGATTTCAGAGGAAGCTCATGGTGTGACATCTGAGACAATTAGGAGAGCTTTTCTTGAAACAGAACAAGGGTATACTTCTCTTGTTGACCAGCTATGGGATACTCGGCCAAGTTTAGCGACAATCGGATCATGCTGTCTTGTTGGAGTTGTTTGTCAACAGACCCTCTATGTAGCAAATCTTGGTGATTCTCGAGTTGTATTGGGGAAAAAGGTTGGTAATACTGGAGGAGTTGCTGCCATTCAATTATCAAGCGAACACAATGCTAACATGCCGGAAGTGAGACGAGAACTTACAGATTTACACCCAGATGACCCTCAAGTAGTTGTTCTCAGACATGGGGTTTGGCGAGTAAAAGGCATTATTCAGGTCACACTTCACAATTACCTTTTGTATTTTCTCGGTTTTTATAGGTCCTAACTTCTGCTATATGCTTCCTAAATGGTTGTTCCATTGATGCTTTAAATCCACATAATCTCAATTTTTGGAAAATTTCAGTAACCAGATTGTTTTTCCTTGTTTTGGTTTCCATGCTATTAACTCTCATAATGGATTTGATGCAGGTCTCTAGATCTATAGGTGATGTATATATGAAGGATAACAAGTATAACACTGAACAAATCGCTGCAAAGTTCAGACTGCCTGAACCTATGAAGAGGCCCATCTTGAGTGCAAACCCGTCTGTCATATCCCTTCCTCTTCAACCAAATGATTCTTTTCTTATATTTGCTTCTGATGGCCTTTGGGAGCACTTGAGCAACGAGCAAGCTGTGGAAATTGTTCAAAAGAACCCACGTGCAGTAAGTTTTCCCCTGTAACCTTTTTCCACTTCCTATGTTAATCCCTCCTCTCTGTTCTGCACAAAAAACCTTTCATGTTATTCAGCTTTCTGGTACAAGTCTTTGCCTTGCAATTTTGCAATTCTGAAGATATCTTTTCGAAAAGTGTTGAATAATATCTAGTCGTCTGTGAATATATGACGTATTTGAATTGATACTTTTCAAGTGTTAGAGAATTCAGCCTTAGTTTGGGCTGATAAGTTTCTGTTGGTGCAGGGAAGTGCTAAAATACTTCTAAAAGCAGCGCTCCATGAAGCGGCTAGAAAAAGAGAAATGCGTTATGAAGATCTTCGCAAGATTGACAAGAAGGTTAGGCGCCACTTCCATGATGATATAACCGTCATCATTCTTTTTATAAAGCATGACCTTATCTCGAGAAGCTTACAACAGAGCAATTCCGTATCAATTAGAAGTGCTTTGGAGCACTGACAACATAAGGTTTAAGAGCCAACCACGATATATATAAAACTCGGATCCCTTCTTAATTTTTCTGTACAATTTATCTGCTAATTTTTCTTGAGTACAATAATCTGAGTACCGGAGTTTCGCAAGTTTGAAACATGTTCTAGTTGGATTTAATAGTTAACTTCTTTGAATAGTCTCTTCCTATCAAATGAATGTACATCTCCTAAAGAAGCATTTGCTAACTGTAATTTTCAAGAAGTATTTCTTTGAATGATTTAGTTAACGCATGAAGCAAAATTATATACAGTTTTCGGCAGGGATTCAGAGAGGAGCCCAAATGCAGTACGAAGATCTTCGCAGGATGGACAAGAAGGTTAGGCAGGTTAGGCGCGACCTCCATGATGATATAACCATCATCATTCTTTTTATAAAGCATGACCTTATCTCGAGATGCTTACATATCTCGAGATGCTTACAACAGAGCCATTCCGTATCAATTAGAAGTCCTTCGGAGCCAACCACGATATATATGAAACTCAGATGCCTTATTTTGAATTTTTCCGCTATTTTTTCTTTAGTACGTAATCTGAGTACCACAGTATATATGAAATTCGGATACCTTCTTTTGAATTCTTCTGCTAATTTTTCTTCAGTACGTAATCTGAGTACCGGAGTTTCAGAAGTTTGAAACATGTTCTAGATGAGTTAGTAACCTTTTTTGAATAGTCTTTTCCTATCAAATGAATATAGATCTCCTAAATAAGCATCTGTTAACTGTAATTTTTAAGAAGTCGAATGAGCAATTACATACAGTTTTCGGCAGAGATTCAAAGTGCCAAAATTGATTTGATCAAACAAGGGAATAGTAATCTTCTATTGTAGGAGCTATTATTATGTAAGAATTTGTATGTTCGTTAGATTACAACTACTACTAATGAACAATAAACGCCCAGCTTTCGGCAATCAATGGGGAAGGACAGATTTTCCCGATAAATCGGATGCACTTAATATAGAGATCAATGTACAGAACATGGTATTTATTCTTGGCTACCGTACTTCTTTTTGATTATTGGACGGACATCATCAACTCCAACAAGTGTTTGCAAGAAGAAAAACAACGAAAGCAAAGCATCATCTGAAGGATCACCAAACCAGCTTTCAATTGGTATTCCATTTTCAACTTGTAGTTGAAAGACCTGCATTTGAACAAAGAATGACATGAGCTAATTTCATCAATATCTTGATCTGTAATCTGAACTGAATTAACGACTCTAATTGACCAAAATTCAATTAAAAAAAATAAATCTTCCCACACCGCTCGTAAAACCTTCGTAGAAATCAAAGTTTTTCAACAAGGGAGAAGGTTAACCTGAGGGGAATTGTCGACAATTGCTATCCTGGCAAGATCACGGCCGAGAATTGTCAGATCTTTCACGTACCCACCTTCTGAGAATACACAAGAATCACGATATATGCGTTGACCAATAAGTGTATGATCAGGATCTAGTATGTCGAGCAATTTTCCTGCATATATGCTTTGCCCAGCTGTAAATATGATGATTTCAAACATATCCGCAACTGCCTCCAAGAACATACGCAGGTAAGGTCTCTGTCGAACATACACTGTCTGCTCTTGCGTGCTGAAATGAACTGGAAAGCTGAAATCTGCACCTTCACATGTTTCTAATGTGGAGTGAACTAAGGTTTCTGTAGCAAAGAAAGAACAAACATTTATGAACAAAACTAAGTCTGACGAGCAAACATCAGGCATTTTCATTATCTAACCTCAAATCTACGATGAAAAATTACCATCTCTTCACAGAAAAGCTAAACTTATACATCTAAACTGATTATGAAGTGCCGAGAATCATACATGTTACTGACAAATACACTCTCCCAGACAAGAAAATGATACAAATTTTCTATGATATATACAAATTAACATAATCGAAAACTTAAACCATGTAGAAATTTGATGTCCATACCGTCTAAATCTAGAACAAGAGTGATTGGTAGTCTCTTTTGTGGCTCTTTTTGTAGTTGGAAATCTGGAAAAATATCCAAAAGATCTGACGAACTTGTAGGAAATGAATATGGATTGAAAAATTCTTCTTCTTCGCCTCCATTACCCAAATAGTTGCCATCTGTTACAGTTTGATCAAATGGAGAAAGCTGTTGAATTGCAAAATATAACCATGAATCATTTGAATTCAATATAGCTTCTTCAGTCATCCCATCAAAATCCTCAGAAGTTTCTTGTCTCATATTCTGTACCTCATTGTAAGGCCAATCACAAGTTTCCGGTAGGTCAAAAGTTCTATCTGAATCCATTTCTCCATAATTCGAAGTACTAGTCACATCAAAATTACTTTGTTGATATTCCATTGAATCATTCATAGAGAAGTTACACGTCGGAGCATCAGAAACACATGGTGCAACCTGAGGTCCATCCTCATTTCTCATATCCGTCGACATTTTCCCATCCAAAGTATTGCACAAGAGTTGTGGTTTCACCTTCCTACACACCACAAAACCAAAAGTTCATCAACCTCATAAATGTTTTTCGAGTACATTAACAAGCTTGTTAATAGTTGAAAAAGATACTAATTAAACCACATAATGATCCATTATATCCAACTGTAATGATCAACAATAACAACATTCAACCCCAATGCAAAAATTGATGCTAATCTAAACGATGTAACTCATCGATACGTTCATGTATTCTACGTCGTACAATACAAGTATTTCATAGAATTCATGATAGGACATGAGTGTACCCTATTCACTCACAGGTAAAAAACATACAGTTAGAATATTTCAATCATACCCGATTCTACTGAGTCAACTCACTTAAAAAAATCAACTAAAATTAGTTCAAATTTTTCCAACCAAATTATTTTTCCCAAAAAAAAATTTACATTAGTGAAAACGAAATTTTAGATAAACCCATGTTAAATTCTCTACTGAATTCCAATAATTTTTAATCATCAAAAAATAACAAAACCAAAACACAGATAAAAAATTGAAATTGAAATTCATCATCTTTGAAATAATAATTATCTCAAATTCAGCTCAATTCCATCAAGGGTTTGATTGTTTATCTGAAAATGAAAATAAGTGTCTACACATTAAGCATTCAATATGATGAAGATTACTCAAATCAGTTGAAAATTTCATCACCAACAAAAAAAAATAACAAAAAAAAAATATAATGAAAAAGATCATTTTTATCACAACAACAACTAAATTCTGTGTAAAAAACCTAGAACTAGAATATGACTGAGAATTCAAATTCATACCTTAAAAGAACAGAAGTCACAGCTTAGTTTCTGTTTGGTGAGTGAAGAAAGTTTTAAATGAAGAAGAAAAGACGAAAAAGTGATACAGCTTTTTTTAATATTTGTAAGAGAAATCAACGGCTGAGATGTCTTTGGTTATAAAGAGAATTTATTATAAGTAATAAGATGTATACACGTATAAGCATACCTGGAAAGTTTAAGAAAACACATGCCAATTATGTGTTGACACGTTTTGGAATGAGAATGGAATGGTTGTAAACCAGTCTTTTTCTTTGCACTCGTTGTCTCGTGCCTTTAAAATGACGTAAGCATTACGTATCAACCCCTCTGCGAGTGGATAGGGTGTTTGGATACTATTAGCAGAAGGGGTGATACGACGTTACTGTAGTATGACGGTAAAATTATTGGGTAATAATAGTAATAACCTATATAAGTTTGAAACTCGTTCGTAACAAATCTTTTATTGGTAAAGAAAGAAAATTATTTCTAATATCTTAGGATAGTTTCTACTTTGGAGACGTAGAAGTTAACAAAAAGAATCTAAGATAAATTAATTTTTTTTATACATAATTTCTTTGTTTATTTTCCAGTATGATTAAAGTGGTGATGAGTTTTGAATTCAAGTGTCGATAATATCATCCGACCACTTTGCTATTGTACGACAGGTCTAAGAAATATAGAAAAGATAATCAACCATTTTTTCTTACCAGTTTAATATCTTATACTCTTTTTGTATCTGCAAA